>VZSZ01012189.1:1043737-1094794 GCA_013398815.1 Ibidorhyncha struthersii | reverse complement strand
GGGGGGGGGGGAGCATTCATCAAGTGACTCTTTCCTTTCAGATTGCACCTTCATTAGCCAGTAATACCATGTGTAACGTGAGGGACTGTGGGGAGTCACACCTTGGGCTGGGGATCTGACTTAGGTTGGAGAGGTCGTGTAGCAGAGCGCCCTGCTCAAAGCAGGTTGTTGTCCCACAGTGGGGATTCTGCAGCCCGGGCAACCTCTTCCAATATCTGACCACTCTTAGGTGGTGTTACAGTCACCCCAAAACGACTTCATACAGATAATAAACTTTAATTCATAACTAAATCCAAACAGCCAAAACTAATGAGATTACAGCGGTAATCAAAATAACGCTGTGACAACATTTCACACATTGTAAGTTAGATGTACCTGTTGGGGAAGTTGTCACTACACAACAACACGTAAGAACAATGACACATAAGAATGATGATTCCAAAGCACGCACGCACTCACTCACAAAGGCCGCCCTCTCGCTCAAACATGCCCAGAAGATGTAATGACTCACTCAAGGGTATCCAGCAGAAGTATTCACTCACTGAGGGGGGGTGAGGGCTCTCAGTACCGGGAAGTTACTTTGGACAATTCAAAGGGTTGGGCTTCTGATCACAGCCCCACTGCTCAAAGGGGGTCTCCATTGGGGACCCATCTTGTAGCCTGGTTGGGTGGGAGCTGTGGTCATCTGTTGATCGTGGTCCTGAGGCTCCCCGGGCTGAGGTGCCCCATTGGCTGGGGACCCTGCCTGTTNGGGGAGGAGGGGGGCTGCTCCTCCTACACATAGGTAAACTATTTTCCTTAACGAGTTAAAATTTCCCTTGCTTCTGACTGTTCCCTCTTACCCCTTTAACAAACCTTCTGAGACAAATCCGTTTCTGTCTTTTCTTAAACCCCGGTCAATAGTTGTATCTAGACCCTCACCTGGTCTTTTTCTCTTCAGGCTGAGCAGACACTGCCCTCTCAGTTGCTCCTTGTGTCTTGTGTCCTTCAGCCCCTTTGTTGCCTTACTGGTGATTGCTGTTCTTGGTCCACTTCATTCATCTCTCATAAAGTGAGCGGTGAGGGAAGGAAAATAAAACATGTTATTCCATATGCAACCTCAGGAGCGCTTCACAGAGGGGCATTTCTACTTTTATTGGTGCGTTTTTCCATATGTGTGTATACAGATTGTTGTGGTTTTAGCTGGGGTGGAGTTGACTTTCTTACTGGCAGCTGCTGTGGGGCTATGGTTTGGGTTTGGGCTGGGAACACTGTTGACAGTGCACTGATGTTTTCAGTTGTTGCTGAGCAGTGAAGGCCCTTCCTGCTTCTTACACCGCCCCACCAGCGAGAAGACTGGGGGTGCATGAGAAGCTGGGAGGAGACACAGCTGGGACAGCTGACCCCAACTGACTAAAGGGATGTTCTATGCCATGTGACGTCATGCTCAGCATATAAAGCTGGGGGAAGAAGGCCGGGGGGGGATGTTCAGAGTGAAGCATTTGTCTTCCCAAGTAACCATCATGTGTGATGGAGCCCTGCTTTCCTGGAGATGGCTAAACACCCACCTGCTGATGGGAAGCAGTGAATGAATTCCTTGTTTTGCTTTGCTTGTGTGCATGGCCTTTGCTCTGCCTATTATACTGTCTTTATCTCAATCCATGAGTTTTTTCTCACTTCTACTCTGTTTCCCCCATCCCAACTGAGTGAGTGGCTGTATGGTCCTAGTTGCTGTCTGGGGTTAAACCACGACACAGGTCCAGCGAAGCACCCCTCTTCATCAACTTGTCTATCCAGCACATCAAAATATTATTGTCAACACACTCTATAAGTCTCTTGGGTTGGTTGTGCCAGGCCACATTTCTCTTCCATGAGATTTTGAGGTGCTTAAATTCCTCCATGAGAAGCAGGACCTGATGATTATGAAGCTTCTTCCAGTTCTCCAGTCATCGTTTCTTCTCGATGGAACAGACTGTGGCAGATACCCACAGCAATGGCTCTTTTGTTGACCTTCCTTTTGGTCCTGACCCATAAGCTCTTGACTGGCTCATCTTTTTTTTGCATAGATCTCTGCACTCAGGCTGCTGCTTTGCATATGGCACAGTTCTCCTTTCCCCTGATTCTGCTTCTCTGTTCTTGAAATCCTGTATCCATCCAGTCAGCTGAGCTTTTTTAGCTACTTCCAGACCTGTTGTTTTGCTTCTTTTTAGGTTAGCTTTGTGTCCAGAGGTATGAAATAGTATACCTGCAAGAACAAATAGCTGGGGTTTGTGTAATTTTATTTGGTAGGGCCTCGGCTGAAATCTCAGCCTTAAATCTGCCACACATGCGTGTCAGCTCTGTGACTGATAAAGGGTGTAATATGTGCCTCCCTAAATAAACCCTACGGTGGAAGAATGCTCAGTGGAGACGAGCAGGGGTGATGTGCCCGTGAAGCTCAGAGAATAATGTGAAGAAGCAGACTTTATCTCAGCACCAAGGGGACCTGGGGGTGGTCTTTCGTTTAAATAAACACCTGTCAACAGCTGAGTGGATCAACTGGTGTGTAAATCTTTCTCCCTGAGTTCATCAAAAGAGTGTGTCTCCCTGTGTTAGCCAGACCAGCATGGGGGGAGTGTATGCAAGACTCAGCCCAGCAGAGGGTATAAATCCTAAACAACTAGCAAAAGCATTTTGAAGACAGCAACAGGCTTGAGATGGCTTCAACCCACATATGTCTTCCCTGTTAACAGGATGCCCGGCGTCCTAACAATGAACGTGAATTAGAGAGACCAGTAATGGGGATCATACTGGTGGTGTGATTGAACTGCCTATTGCAATTGCTATATTTTGCTAAGTGTAACTTACATTTGCATTGTGGTTTTGGTATAATTTATATCACTCTGCTAAATCAGAAATCTCATGTAAGATCAAATATCTTAAAATAAGCACATTTGATATTAAACAATATACTCTCCATGCGTGGAATATCTAGAAGAACCCAGTCAGAAGGTATTGAACTCTGACAGGCTCTTGGAGAGCTTGAGGAAATGGCATTTTGCAAGAGTTTTGCTTAGTTTCTCTGTATGTCCTTTGGGGACAGCTGGGGAACAGAAGATAGCTTTGGAGTGGACCTTAACTATCATGTGCCTTAAGGTTGCCAGGGGAGTTAATTTGCCATCCATTCAGAAAATTGGACATAGAGAGGGCCTGACCATTCATTACGGTTGTCAGTACCGGCTGTCTGCCGTGCTTTAACTCGATGTCATTTTATGTTTTCCTAGAATCTGATGTGGCATGCAGAAGAATGCTTGCTATGGTATGTGTGTCCCTGTCTCCCCCTTCATTCCAGGGAACTATATTCCAAAATGAAAGTGGAACATGATTTTGATAACAATTTAGCAGTAAAGCTGCTGTCCTGTGGGTCTAGATTAAAGATGGGGAAATCACACGCCAACTACCATCATGGGCAAAACAGATTCAAGTTGGGAAAATTCAATTTATTTTCAATTTAAAAAATAGAGCACGATGGTGAGAAACGAAAACAAAAGCATGTTCCTCCCACCCCTTCTTCTTCCCAGGCTCAACTTCACTCCTTCATTCCTGACTCGGATTCTAAGTCCTCTCCATGGAGTGAGGCGGGGAAAGTGGGGAATAGGGGTTGCAGTTGGTCCATTAAAGCTTCTCTCTGCCACTCGTTCCTCTTCCCACCTTTCCCCTGCTCCAGCACGGGGTCCTCCGCAGGCTGCGCTGTGGATATCTGCTCCAGCGGGGTGTCCTCCATGGGAACTCCTGCTCTGGTGCCTGGAAGACCTCCTACCCCTTCTTCTTCACTGACCTTGGTGTCTAGAGGGATGTTTCTCACACTTTTTTCTTTGTCAGCTGTGTCCTGCCCATTGCGGAGCCGTCTGGAACCAGCACTGTCCAGCATGGGGACAGCCCCTGGTCTCTTCTCACAGAGGCCACTCCTGCAGCCACTCCCCACCCTCCTGCTACCCCCACCTTGCCACCTAAACCGCTGATCACTGAAGTGTCTGAAGGAGCGGGGATGGTGTAATGTAATCACTGCACATAGTATTTTCAGCTACTTGGAATTAAATGTTGTTTACAAAAATGGCAGAATTTCTGCTCACAAGCTGATGCCACATGGATGTGGTTCTGTGGAGGGGGAAGAACTCCCTAATTCCTGGGGAGGGGAAGAACAAAGCAAGAAGATTAAAGAGAGGGGTAGGAAATCAGTATTGTTCAGCTGAGAGTAACAGACTGCAGAATGAGGTCCTCCAGGTGTTGGTGCAGTGGGAAGCCAGAAGAGGCCTGTGGAGGAAGTGATACCAAGATCCTGGGTAGCATTTAGGGGGGAAAATCTGGGTGCGGATAGTGAAACACAAAGCTAGTGTAATAAAAAACAGTGACAAAGCTCAGTTCTTAAGAGCTTTTGCTTCTGAATGTCTTACAGTCTTTTCCTCTCCATTTCTCTTAAAAAGGATGGATACTGTTACGCATTTAGAAAAAATACAACGCTGTTACCTCTACCCAGCTTTTGATCCCTCTGTTTTCTTACAGGAAAGGTAACAGCTTCTAGAAGTTAATTTTCCCAAGCTGAATTGGCAGTGCCAGGATTGCCCTCTGGCGCCCGCAGGGCCGTATTGCAGCACTGAGAAAAGCTCCTGTCCATGCAGGTGCCGACTTGGGCACAGAGGGGGTGACTTTGGTGCCCTCCGTACCATCTGGTGGTTGCTGTGATAATGTTCTCAAGGTTTCATTTCACAGAATCACAGAACCACAGAATGGTCAGGGTTGGAAGGGACCTCTGGAGATCATCTAGTCCAACCCCAACGCTTTTAACGAGCGCTTTTAACGCTTCCTAGTAAAAGTAGGTTGATTATAACCTGGGAAAGAGATTATGTGAGATGGTGATGCAGGGACTGATTTTCCCTGAAGTAGCTCTTAGGGTGCTCCTAACAGTGGGTATTCACATGCGCTGTGATGCAAGGTCTGGCAAGGACACAGAGAGCAATCTCAGCTGGGGTACATGCAGAAAGAAATCAGGAACGTGCATTTCAAAGCTGGGGAAGGTTTACCATTAAGCTATGCCAAAGAATAGTGGGCTTCTGAACAGAGTTTTTGTAGCAAACTTCTTATAATACTGATTTTATGAGTTTTACCTTTATCACTAAGTCTTTCGTTACTTAAAGGGGGGCTACAGGAAAGATGGGGAGGGATTCTATCAGGGAGTGCATCCATAGGATGAGGTGTAATGGTTTTAAGCTGAAAGAGGGGAGATTTAGATTAGATATTAGGAAGAAACTCTTTACTCTGAGGGTGGTGAGACACTGGCACAGGCTGCCCAGAGAAGCTGTGGCTGCCCCATCCCTGGAGGTGTTCAAGGCCAGGTTGGACGGGGCTTGGAGCAAACTGGTCTGGTGGGAGGTGTCCCTGCCCATGGCAGGGGGGTGGAACTAGCTGTTCTTTAAGGTCCTTTCCAACTCTAACCATTCTATTATTCTTAGTGTGTCCACTGCAGTGATTATAGTATATGGTGAACATACATGTTACACAAACTGGGTAGGTGTGGAGCACACGGGACAATGTCTCTCCGGTATCCACATGTATTAAGAAGTGCTCAGCAGGCTTAGTTTGGTCTAAGCATTTGCCACATTGGCATACGGCAGATCTCCCAACGTAGCCCCACTGCAAAATTAGGTGCCCATGACATGCTTCACCTCCCTGCAGCCCAAGGTGAGCACTGCTGGGCTCATGGGCTTCCTCAGCCGAATAAGGTTGCGCAGTGGGAGAGGGGATGTGCTATTTCTACAGAAAATTAATGTAAGAAAATTCAATGTGAAATCATATGGAAAGGGATTTTTTTACTATGCAAAATGTTACTTGCTTTACATACTTTTCCTGCTAGTAACCTTGTTGCCCCCATACTCAGAAGCGCCAAAACATGTGTGTTCAAGTGATCTGGGCAGGATCGCTTCTGTGCAGCATGGAGGGAAGAGGGACACTGGCTGTCAAGCCCTCACTCTGTCTTTTGGGTTCCTCTTGATCCGTGGCAATAGGACTTAAAGGGCACCTGCTGGGCACATGTATGTTACACTCAGCATGAGCACAGCTGGGAGAACATTTAATTGGAAACCTCTGATGAGGTCATCCATTTTCCCAACATCAGAGAGCAGCAAGAGCAGATCTGCTCGGCAGAGGAAGGTGAGCTTGGTGTGAAGGGTTACCACATCACGGGTAAGGGGTGGTGGCATCACCAGCAAGCGTGCAGTCCCAAATGGCCCGAGCAGGGCACATCTATCTGGAAAATGCACTATTTATAGACAGATAGTCCAGACATTGGGAAGTCCTGTTCCCAAATGCTATATTAATGAAAAATAATTACTTAAAAGCATTGGCTAGACTGTGTTTCTCCAAACTTACTGCCAAGTCTGGAGTACAGTAGCCACAGCCTTCTGGATCTCTGTAACTGCATGTTTTGGTCATGGTGGTTAGTAGTGATAATGCCAAGATGTTTCTCCGCAACAGCAAGACGAGCTGAGTCATCCCTGGTGTTACCAGTGTAGTATCTTGTGTCACCACTACTCATGGTGTGCTCTGAGGTCAAGTTTGATCAGAGAACAGTCTTTGGAGCTCTGCATGGCCAGTGCTCCTCGAGTTTGAGAAACAGTGTTGCAGGAGAAGCAGTCCGTAGGTGGGGTGTTTTACTTGAGCTAGTTAGTTGTCCACCACTCTTTGACCATGGTTTGAGCACTGAGGGGAAAAAAAAAGAGAAAAAAAATGGAGAAACACTGCTATCTTCCCCTTTCCCAGTCTCATATTCCCGTATTTTTACCAAATGATACATGGAGTCCATAATAAGAATTCCTCTGATGAATAGATGGGCAGTGTGGGAGTTTGAGGCAATAAGCACAGTGGTTCCTGCTAGAGCATGGTGTCAGCCATAGGCTGGAGTTCTCAGGAGCATACCTGTCCTGACATGGTGTATTCCTTCCCCTTGAGAGTTCCCTAAACTGTTTTGTTAAATATATTTAAGCTCAAATACTTCTCTGATTCAACTAAGTTTAGGCACACAGTGGGTTTTCCGTTTCATTTGTCTCAGGGCAGCCTGGAAGTGATTTTGCCTGACCTAAGGTGGTTTGTGATATCCTACCTCACAGCTCACTATTGCAGCCCACTGCTTCTTACAGCCTTCTGGTTTTAATTAGTCTTCAAACACAAATATCGCCACCCCAGATTTCAAGATCCCAGTTGGTGGCATCCGTGGCAGACACGGAGCTCACCGCCTGTTCACACAGCAGCTGGGGTAGCGTGGTGTGTCGTTTAATTCGGCTGGTTCAGCACCGCTAGCTACCGAATGTATGTGGTCTAGAAACATTCTTCTGGCTGGGGGCTAGGGGAAATACTGTCAGTAACGTGAGTGACAGTTCCAGCAATCCACCAAACTTGAAGTCTGGGAAGACTTTGGAAAATATTCTTTGAACATTGTGGTGTCTGTAAATGCCATTATTTTCCAGAGTGAGTAATGCACAATGAGTAGAATAAATCTGGCTTTTAAAAGGCACTTGGAGTTAGCTGACATCTTTTTGCTACAGGATTTGGAATACAATAGAGTCGGATATCAATGCAAAGTAATTAGAACAAGTTATGTATTGCTTGTATAATTGTGCACAATTATGTATGTGCTGCAGTTTGTTGACTCCCCTTGTTCTTTGCTCTCTGCTGTGGAGAATGTAATTGCACTTAAGGCTGATGTTTTATATGCTGACCTAAAGATGACCTTTGTCTAGTGAATGTTCCTGTGTTTTTTGTAAAAATGCAGCACATTTCATTGTGTATTAAAGTAGAAAGTGAAAGGTATAAAGATTTTCTAAATGTGAAATGCATAAGCTTTTTGTGAACAAACAGCATTTTTCTAAATACGGGTTTTGGAAAACTACTGATTTGTACAGGAAAGGACTCAACTGGTACTTGGGGTGTGAAACAAGAAAGCTGCTTGAGCTCCTTGTTGCTAAAGTATTTTTTAGGTCCACCATTGTTTCTTTTTCTGTCGCCGGTCTTTTTTTTTTCAGCCCTTAGCTCTATCAGACGTGTGGAGGAAAAAATGAGGTTAAAAGCATGAGAAAGAAACAGATGGCCCAGACCTCCATGTACACGCACAACCGCAGAATAGAGACGCTTATCCAGAACAGTAGTTAGAAATAAAGTTTAGTGAGGAGACAGGACGGACTGTGCTGACCAGGTGTAGAAAGACAAGCGTACTGACCTGCCCTGGCTAACACACATCCAGCCCCTTCTAGCTCCTTACCTTTCTATTTTCATGGATTTAATGTTTCCCAGATCACCTTGATCCCTACCTTCCCCTGCCTTTGCTTCCTTCCCTAAACATCCCTCGTAAGTTCTGAACAACCTTGTAATGCTCTTTCCTGCATCGTATAACCCCCCGTTCAGCCTGAAACATGCGCAGGAGAGCCTTTTCCTTGTCTCGTTGATGGCTGTGACAGCCCTGGGAGGAGCTGCAGCAGGGTTGGTTTTTTTTCTCTGTGTAAATTTTTGGGGTTCTCTTGCCTGTTATTCCTCTGTGTTTCTTCAAGCTGATGACTCCAGCGATAGCCCAGAATAGTTGGGGCAGGGTATTATTCAGGTTGTCCCATTTACCACGGTCTCTCTTTGCTTCTTGGCGTTGGACTTGATGATCCTTATGGGTCCCTTCCAACTTGAAATATTCTGTAAGTCTATGATTCTTTGTGAAGATGAACCTTTTCTCACACAACCTAGCAGAACCCTTCCTCCCTGCAGCTTTGTCTTCTCCGTGCTGAACAAGCCCTGTTCCTTCAGCCACTTCTTCAGGACGTGTGCTCCAGCCCCTGACCCATCTTGGTGACCCTCTACTGAACTCAGACCAGTTGATCAACGTCTTTCTTGTACCAGGGGTCCTAAAACTGTATGCGGTTGTGTAGATATGATCTAATGAGTACAGAGCAAAGGGGGATGATAATTTCCCTCAGTTGATTTTCCTTAATTAACAGGTGGTGCTCCTTTTAATACAGCCCAGGATGCAGTCGGCTGCCTTTGCTGCCAGGACACACTGCTGGCTGGTGTTCAGCTTGCCGACTACCAAGACCTCCATGTCCTTTTCCACAGACTATTCCAAATAACCACCATCTTCTTCATGCACTCAGAAGCTTGTTCCGGGAGGACTTGTTTCATCATTTTCCTACAAACTAAAGGAAAGCTGACTAGCTTGTGGGTCCCTGGGTAGTCCCTTTTGGAGTTTTTGGAAGACAGATGCAATATTCACCTTTCATCAGTGACTGAGGACCTCCCTGATCTCCACAACTTTTAAAAAATTACAGAGATAGCCTTGCTATGATATTAAGTCAGTTCTCAGCGTTCATGGGTGGTGCCTGTCTGGTCCTGTGGAATTGGGTGAGTGAGGCTCTCACAGGTAATCACAGACTCAAACTGTATCTGCTGCAGGTAGTGCTCCTTGGAGAGAATCTGGGAGACTTGGGAGATCCTGTCAGTGGCAAATGAGGCAAAGAAGGCATTGGCTAACTCAATATGTGTTTTTGCCATTATTAAGTCACCTGCCCCGTTGAGCAACAAGCCCACATTTACTTTGGTCAGCCTTTTGCCACTAAAGTGAGAGAAACAACTCTTCTTTTAAGCCTTTAAGTCTCCTACAAACATGAACTAGGGGTGAGCTCTAGCTTTTGTAACACCATCGCCATACACCTTGGCAGTATTTCTAGATTCTTCCATTGTAACCTGTATCTGTATATCACAGAGCTCTGCTTATTTTTCTGCTTATTTATCTGCCTTTTGTTTTGACATGCTCATGGTCTCCCTTGACCATGTGAATGAGCAGCAAGTGTCCAAGCCTTGGCAGTCTGTCCTCAGCATCCCTGATCCAAGCCCAGGGGAAGCAGCAAATCTCCCTGGACAGGGAGGTGCATGTTGGTCTTATCATCTGGCTCTGGGGTTCTCCACATTAAGGTGCCAGACCCTGAGGTAGGGGCTCTGAAATCATTTGGAGTCCCAGTCACAAGTAGTGTGGGCAGCTATACCAGCCGGCTGTAGAGGAGTGGTTTGATTCTTGGCCACATAGTGAAACGTCCTTGGAAACGGGATGAAAGGGCTCTTTAAGACTTCATGGGAAGTCTCAGGGGTTTTTTTTCTTCTGTTTTTTTAATCATTGTCTGGGCTCAGTGGTATAAAAAAAGTCAACTGTCTGGTCCTTTTCCTACTGAGAAAGCAGGTCCTATCCCTGATTCTTACCCTCCTTGGGTATGCCTTGGGACTTTGTCTAGATGGCATGGGTGTGGGCTCCTCTGTGGAACTAACAAGTGTTTGTGTGTGTTTTCTATCATTTAAGACCTTCGGAAGGAAGAGTGTGCATTGACAGTACGGATGTGCCTGGATGGGTTTAAAGAAGTTTTCTGGATGGTGTGGTAACACCTTGACTAACTTGACCGGAATCTGTGGTGAACCAGATTCCTTCCTGCTATAAAAAAAAAAAAAAAAGAAGTACGGTATGTAGCTATAATTTTACCCTACAATTTAGATCTCCTTTCTTTGTGTCGCCTAGTAAAATGGACTGATCTTTGCATGTCTGCATTACATAGATATAATTTTCTCTCCTTTGTGATTCATGTTCTCTTATTCACTTGAATAATTGTCTTCCCTTGTTCTCTACCTTTTTTCCAAGATAAATTATTTTATGCAACAGTACTTGAAATGCTACATTTTAAGCATTAAATTAACCTTGGATATGAGACGTAGATCAGCAACATTGTACTAGGAAAGGATTTCTATTAAATAATTGACAGATTCTTTTAAAGCAGTGCTTAAGCTCTTGAAGGCTATGACACCAACTTCAGTTTATAGAAGTTGGTTTTGAGCAAAATGATGCACTTAGCTTGAACTTGGCTCATTAGTGCAGATATTCATTAGAAACCATTTAATTTCTGCAATTGTACATTTATTTTTTTTAAACATGTAAAGTAGTTTGTGTTTACTGTATTCTAGAGCTGCTATGAACAGGAATATAGGAAATTACTGTAAAAAAAAAAAGTATTAAAACCCATGGTAGGAGACAGTATTGCACAAGGAAACTCGAAAGGTTTGTGAAATGTCCGCAGGGTGGTTGCTCTAGGAAGCACGATACTACACTTTGATCATCACCTGGAGGTGGAGTTAGCGTATTGCTAAGCGTGGATGCTCTTCAGTCATGTCCTGGATGTGGTATCTTCTTTCTGACCCTGAGGCAGCATAGCTTATTAATGAGAAGTTATTTCAAAATACAAATACATCATATCCATGGCATTCCCTTTACCCAAACTGATAACAGTCATACAAGTCCCTTTATGCATCTGTACCAATACTTTCTAAATAGAGTGTATTTGTCCATATTGCTCAAAATTATTCTTTATTATGGACTCTCTCACTGCCAAGGAGGTCACTCATGAGCCCAGATTTCTTTTTAGAGACCACCTTGTAGGTGGGAATTGTGTTAGCAGTGCTGCACGCCTCTGGCAGAGCAGCTGTTTGTAAGGGTGGGTAGCATGCCTTCACCAGCAGTTTTGCAGGTTCACGTTTGAGCGACTGCTACCGGGTTACAGTGTTTTATTAGCATTATCAGCCTGGTCCAGTATTTCTTGCGTACTGAAGTTGATTCACCGTAAAGGGTGTCCGAGATATGGGAATCTTCCCAAGGTCTTCATCAGAAGAGACCAATCGAAGAAATTCACCAAGTATCTTTGCCTACCCCCAAGTGCTCCTATTACACTTTCTTCATCAAGCACATCTTCATAAGTCCTGTTGATTCCTTAGCTCACCTCCTGCTTTAAATATTTTTAAAGAAGTTTTTGCTATGAAGTTGAGTAAAGTGCTGTTCAAATTAATTTCCATCCTCTTAATTTCTTGTTTAAATTTGACCTGCTATGTTGTATGGCTTTTCTGTTCTCTGCATGTAGGCAAGCTTTCCATTTCTTTAAATTCTGACCTTTCCTTCTGAGGCCCTTCTTAACTCCCTGTTGAACCAAGCAAGACTTAATTGTGTGTGGGGGGAGTTTTTCCTTTTTTCCCTTTTGGTCCATGTTTTCTCTGGGCTTCTAATCCAGTATTCTGTGTAGTTTTTAAATTGTTTGTAGATTTGTTTATTCTTGCTTTTGGGGCTGTTTTTTTCATCTTTTTCTTGACAAATAGCCTGATTTTTCTGTTGTTCCATTTCTTCACATTTCTTACATAGTGCTTTCTTCACTCACCTGTTCTTTTCTGTAGTAACCTAATTGCATTGTGATTGCTGCTAAAGAACAACTCTTCCAGTGATGCCACTTGAACTGGTTCCCAAGCACCACTTGAGTCTAAATCCAAAATAGCATCTCTCATGTGGATTCCTATACAGGTTCTTCCGGGAGTTTTGTTTTTGCATCTCATCCTGATGAATTGCCAGCCCTTTCTGTATGTAGGTAATTTAACTCCTCCTAATGCTGCCAGTCCAAAATTTACAGTTTCTGTGCTCAGCCTTTCATGATCGCTATCATTGCCTTGACGGGCGTCAGTAGTGTCCAGTTCCAGTGCTAAACTAGAATTAGATTATGGGATTCCTAACCTCAAGGATTCTTCCATGCTTCAGTTTTCCTATAACATTTTCATGCTGTTGCACTATGAACCTATGTAATTCTTTAGATACATTGGAATACATCTGCCCATACATGTGGCTCTTACCCTTGCAAAGTTGATAACTTAGCCTTAGTTGCCCCATTGTTGAAAGACCCTGTTTTCACTGGGTCTTTGGAATGTCTGTTGCTATTGCAGTGGTCATTATGTCAAGCATTGCATTCAACCCCCCACCAGGTCTCCAGGTTCAGTAATTTGACCAGAGCACACCTGCCTTATTGAGGCTGTTGCAGTCTCAGCCCTGGACTCGGGAAGGGGAACCCAGCGCTCCACGGAGCGACGTCTTTCCTCATGGGCTCCCATCTAGGTCAAGACCTGTTCTGTTCGTGTAGAACATCACCACTGCACTGACATACCTTCCTGGGCTGCACCTCTGGGCCACCTGCTATGCTAACCAGTTAGACCCTTTTTGCGCACCCTGAGCATTTTATATTTGTGGGTGTAAGTTAAGTTACAGGTCTGATGGGAGCCTGCTCTGTCATCTCTCTCCAGATGACTGAGGATCTGTCATTTAAAGAGGAGACTTGAAACAAGTATCATCTTGTTGCCTGTGTTTATTGCAACTATCTTCATTTGACTGTTAGAAATCAAAGGCAGAAATGACTGGAAGAGTAAAACAATAATGGCAAGAAATTTTGAAAAGATGTTCAATGGTGAGATGTTAAACTCTGATGCTTAAAAGCTGTTACACTGCTTTTCTGCTCAGGACTGCTGCTGTAAATCAGTGCTGGAAAAATTAGCTTGTCAAAAATGATACATGGAGAATGCACTCTTAAGAAAAAACACAGTAAAATACCACCCTCTGAGCACTTCAGTGTCAAGGTAGCTTTCTGCTCTTTCGTTGACTGAAACCAGCAGAATCTGCATGGTCCACAAGTGGATTCTGTTTACCTTAGAATCATAGAATCATAGAAGGGTTTCAGTTGGAAGGCACCTTCAAGATCATCTAGTTCCAACCCCCTGCCCTGGGCAGGGACACCTCCCACCAGACCAGGTTGCTCCAAGCCCTGTCCAACCTGGCCTGGAACACCTCCAGGGATGGGGCAGCCACAACTTCTCTGGGCAACCTGTTCCAGTGCCTCACCACCCTCAGAGTAAAGAATTTCATCCTAATATCTAATCTAAATCTCCCCTATTTCAGTTTAAAACCATTACCCCTCATCCTATGGCTGCACTCCCTGATAGAATCCCTCCCCATCTTTCCTGTAGGCCCCCTTTAAGTACTGAAAGGCTGCTATAAGGTCTCCCCGGAGCCTTCTCCAGGCTGAACAACCCCAATGCTCTCAGCCTGTCTTTGTAGGAGAGGTGCTCCAGCCCTCTGATCATCTTCATGACCCTCCTCTGGACTCGCTCCAACAGGTCCATGTCTTTCCTTTGCTGAGGTCTCCAGAGCTGGATGCAGTACTGCAGGTGGGGTCTCACCAGAGCGGAGTAGAGAGGCAGTATCACCTCCCTTGACCTTCTGGCCATGTGTCTTTTGATGCAGCCCAGGATGTGTTTGGCCTTCGGGGCTGCAAGTGCACGTCACTGGGTCATGTTGAGCTTCTCGTCAACCAACACCCCCCAGTCCTTTTCCTCAGAAGAGAGACAATTCAGAGACAAGGATGTCACGCGGGACAGTGTGAAATGCTTTGAACAAGTCTAGGGAGATGATGTCAGTTGCTCTTCCCTTACCTATCAGTGCTGTAACCCCCTCGTAAAAGGCCACCAGATTTGTCAGGCACAATTTGCCATTAGTGAAGCCGTGTTGGCTGTCACCAATCACCTCCTTATTTTCTATGTGCCTTAACAGAGTTTCCAGGAGGATCTGCTCCATGATCTTACTGGGCACAGAGGTAAGACTGACTGGCTTGTAGTTCCCCAGATCTTCCTTTTTTCCCTTTTTAAAAATGGGGGTTATGTTTCCCCTTTTCCAGTTAGTGAGAACTTCACCAGACTGCCATGACTTCTCAAATATGATGGATAGTGGCTTGGTAACTATCCACCATTTCCCTCAGGACCTGTGGATTCATCTCATCAAGTCCCATGGACTTGTGCACCTTCAGGTTCCTTAGGTAGTCTCGAACCTGATCTCCTACAGTGGGCAGCTCCTCATTCTCCCAGTCCGTGCCCTTGCCTTCTGTGACTTGGGTGGCATGGCTAGAACACTTGCTGGTGAAGACTGAGGCAAAAAAAGTTGTTGAGTATCTATCTCAGCCTTCTCCATATCGCAGGTAACCAGGTCTCCTGTTTCCATCTGGAGGGGGCCCGTTTTTTCCCCTGCTGTATATCTTCCTGTGTATTGTTTAACAAGTATATTGAATCAAAAGATTTGCTTTAATAACTGTCTTGTTGGAGATGGTTTAGATTCCTTCAATGTGGTTTCACTAATATTTTCTTAAGAACCTTTTTGACGTGGGATTGGAAAGCTGTTTGATTTTGTAAAAAGAAAAGGCATAGCACCACTCTTTTTTCCCAGCACTCTTCGCTTCCCATCAGTTTAAGGAGGATTGGGAACAAAGGATAGGGCTTCAAAAAAGCCTTTATTTCTGTAGTGCATGGTAGCCTTGGCTGTTTCTCTAAAGGTCTGTGAAGTTCTGCATATTTCATAGTTACAAACAGCAAGTAATCACAGAGATGCCAGACGCAGTTTGAAATACAGTAATGTAATCCTTTGTATAACTCATGAAGCATGAGTTATGGCATTGTTTCAGTCTGGGACTTCATTCATCTTTTTGTCTTGCTTTTCTGAGAAAGGAGTACTGGTTTAATGGGAACCTTGGCTTTCTGTTAGAGAAAAGGTATGAAACAGAGGTAGGAATTAAATTTCTCGGAAGCACACTAATGAAAGCAAACAATATCTGTTTTTCTGCCACTGAGTTTTATAATTGCATCTGAGGCCTTGAGAGTAAGCAGCTATGTAATTTGTAATATTGTTGTAATATTTCATATAGGAACGTGATGGATGCCTCGTTCTTCATCAGCCCTGTTGTTAAGAGACTGCTGGATATCCTGAAGCATACTTCACTGTTAACTGTATGCATGTGTGTAATGACACGTGTATCTTTTGGGTACGATGCTTCTATTAGTTTCCTAATATCAGGTTGTCATGCTCTTGTGAATATTGCATTTTAAATAGTTAAAAACTAATTTAGTCAAAATCTCTGGGACTATTTGCTAATGCAAGATGTTAAGCAGCAGGAGTCAGAGACAGGAGTCTTACCTTAGTGCTTGGAAATTGTTATAAACAAATGTTCGTCATTATGCTGTTGGGAATACGGAAGCAATAAAACTTAACAGTGGGACTGTACTCAGAACATTCATGCAACATCCGATAACAGTAGGCTTTGTTGTTCATTCTTTGTGCAACTCTTACGTGGTACCTGATGCCTGTTTTTTCTTGTATTCGGCCCTTTTTATTTGATCCTTTCTTACTGGATAACTGTCCTGACGTCTGCTGAGATTGGACAGAACTTTGTTGTCCTACAGTTTATAAAGCAGGAGGAGAGAGTGAAAACAGAGGCCATGGATGGATGCCTTTTGTATCAGCCAACCTCTCTTCACTGCAGTCTATTTTAGATGACTATACTTCTGCCAAACTTTTTTTTTTTTTTTCCTTTTGTGATATTCATTCTTTGTTTGCTGGAGCAGTTTTGTGGGCATAGAAGTACTCCTGAGCCCATACTGCCATGGAAACAAGCGCCATTGGATTGATACTGTTGTCACTTAGGTGGCTTGCTTAGGATCCTGAAAGTATGACGCTCTTGTACAGTGTTTGCAAGCATGTTACGAAGTCCGTTATGTTAAAACATTGCCCATTTCTCTTGGTTATGTAAACAACACATATAAAGACAGCAGTTCCTCTGGTCCACATGAGGCGTTATTTATCTAGGTGGCTGCTGCACTCTTAGTAAATGCATCTTTGTCACCCCTTTGCAAGCCTCTTTGTGCTCTCTCTGCCCTTCGTAGGAACTGTTGCTACTTTCCTGCATAGAAATGCTTTGGTAATGACCATTCCTCCTCTGCTGAGTCCGCCTGTCCCCATCCCAAAAGTCAAATAATCAGAATATGGCTACTCTTTGTGTCCAAAAGGTACAGGCATCTCGTCCTTCCGAGCAGTTCATGCAGTGCGGTAAGTGGAGCTGCTCTTACCTATTTCTGGTTACCAGTTCCTGGGCTGCTGTGACCAATGTGCTGTTCTGAACTCCAGTGGTTCCACTATACATAGGGCACCAGATCTGCTGAACAAATCTGTACGTTCTTCCTGGGATTAAGCAACAAGAAGCAGTGAGGGTGCTCTTCTTCTGAGGGTGTCCTCAGGTGTTCATAAGGGATTTCCTCTTCTGGGGTTCCATCAAGAGAAGAATGGTGGCGGAATAGCGCAGCTGATAGAAGGTGATAAGCACAGAGCATCTTAGGGTACCCTAAAACAGCATACGTGAGCACCTAACAGCACCCATGGGAACACCACCAGCGCTTGTATGAACATGAACATAGATGGCCAATTGCTTTTACCCTTCTCCATGAGATCTGGATTGAAGTTCACTAGTGAAAAGACATTTACATGCCTTGCCTCTCTAGATTTGCAAGCAAACCACGTTGTCAGATCTCTCAAATATTATCACAGGCTTTTTCATCTAATATCCATGCCTGGGCTTTGCCCAAGAACCTTAACAAGTTGTCAGTTGAGACCTTGGGCTTTACCAGATGTGAACTCTTCTCTTACTCACCAGCTAGTCCAGCTTGAAGTTTGTTACCTTATCTCACTCAACACGCACAGAGAGTTGACATTCCCCAGTGGAGCACCCACAGCTTGCCTCCAGTTGCTTGCACCAAGACCTACAGACCCCTGTGGCTGACAGCTTTTCAGGTGCTGACACTGAGATCACTCACAAACACAGAGAACAGAGTGAGATCTCATACAGCCTGCAGCTGCATTCCAGTATCTGAAGGGGGCCTACAAGAAAGCTGGAGAGAACTTTTTGCAGGGGCATGTCGTGATAGGACAAGGGACAATGGCTTCAAACAAGAAGAGGGGAGGTTGAGATTAGATACCAGGAAGAAATTGCTCACTGTGAGGGTGGTGAGCCCCTGGCCCAGGTTGCCCAGAGAAGTTGTGGCTGCCCCATTGCTGGAGGTGTTCAAGGCCAGGCTGGATGGGGCTTTGAGCAACCTGGGCTGGGGGGAGGTGTCCCTGCCCGTGGCAGGGGGGTTGGAACTAGATAATTGTTAAGGTCCCTTCCGACCTAAACCATTCTATGATTCTATAATACAAAATAGTTCAAGATTAAGATTTAACGAGGAGATAGGCTAGGCTGCGTTGGTAAAGGTGCAGGGTCAGTCAGACAAGGGTACTGACCTGCTTACGCTTGGCTAACCCCATTTATTCCCCCTTCTCTCTGTTTTCCCATGCTTTTCCTTTCCCCATGCGCTTTAATCTCTTCCTTTCTTCACTCCTATGTACACCTAAATGAACAACGCATCCTTAATTACCTTTTCCCCATCGGTCATAGGTTTACTGTATCTGCATCCACATTATACTCTTACCTGGGTCATCTGGGCCTTATGGGTTACTACATTACCTGGGTCCTGCTGGCCTTGTAAGATCCTCGTCCCCAGAGGGTCCCCAGTGCACCCCTCTAATTACCTCTGAAATGTGGCCGTCTCTCACGTAACTTCCCCCTTATCACATGTGAATCCCAGCCGTTCCTCACAGGGCGATGTATAATTTTTTTCAACTTTTCACTCTGTTACTGATGTTCAGCAGTTTCTGGTGTTGTGTCCCATAGTTTTTTATGGTCTGTTCAGTTAATCAAAGTTCAGGGCAGTGCCCAGTCATCTACCTGCAGACCCTAAGAGAAGCACCTGCAAGTTCAGGGGCTCAAATAATTTTTTTTTCTACAGTGTCCTACCTGTAAGAAAGAGAAACTGATGAACTTTGTGGAAGGGTTTTACGCCTTCTGAATTATCTCTAGTAATAGCAATATGACTGTGTGGAAAATCAAGAGTATATTTTGTTATTTAAATAGGAATTGGCACTGTTGTCAGGAAAATAATTAACTCGATTCCAGTAGTAAACAATAATATGTTTTGGCACATAGACTGAGAAATTAAAAAAAATGCAGAATAAAATTACAGGAACAAAATACATGCTCTGACTGTCAAGTCAGTTTTCAAACATCGTTTTTCTCTTGAGATTTTTTTCCCTTCAGATACAACATATGTTTAATGCAAGAATGTGAATCAAAAGAATGTGGGAGATGTTTGTGCATATCATTGTCAGCAAAATAAATTGTTGCCTTGACCCTATCACGCTTTTTCTTGCTTTTATGGATTCTGTAGGGCTTCTTTTCCAGACTAGCCGTGCTTTTCTATCTCCTCTCTAAGACCTTCACCCTTCCTGCAGAATCCAGTTGTTCTGATTGAGACAAGAGATTTTGATTTGAGACTGAGATCCACTTTCTTTCCTTTTTTTTTTTTTTTCTTTGGGCGGGGATTTTAGGAAGGGGTTAAGAAGAAGATGGAGCAACGAGAAGGCCCTGCCTTAGCATCCTTTCAGACACATTTAAAGCTGTTAAGAATAAACAGAAGTGCTCTACTTCCTTTAGTTTGGCCCTGAGATTTCTCAGTCCACCTCAAGCTTTTCCTCCTGCTGTGCGTTTGCAGTGGTTTTTGACTTCAGGTATGAACTGATCGCCATCATGTCATACCAAATCGTTGTTCTTCTGTTTCTTTTATGCAAGTTACCTGTGTATTGGTAACCGCAGTTACCTGACCCGTCGGCACGGTCAAGCAGTTTTCTTCTTGGTTTCATCCTATTGGCCCTTTTTTTCAAAGGGAAAATATCATAAATAACTGCATGTCTTTGGAGCACAGGTCTGTCTCCGGGAAATGGCAATGTTCCCCCTCGCATCTCTGCAGGACGGCCGTTTGAGAACAAAGCTCCGCATGCTGCAAAACACTCTTTTCTTTCCCTAAAATGTGCAACCAGCTTCTAACTATTAAGGAATTCACCTGCTGAGGGCAACATGATCACTGTTTTTTTTTCTCAGCACCGAGCAAACCGCAGAAGATTTTGCATCTGTCCTTGAAAAGCTTTTCCTACCGTAGTTTTCAAAGGCTTGTTGTGTGGTTTTCAAAGGCTTGAAGTCTCCTTCCTCTCCTTTTCTCCCGCAATTTGCAGCCTCCTCGCACACTTCTGTTGAAAGTGAAGCGTATGCCATCCCACTCCACTCCTCGTATTTTCTGTCCTTCTGTTTGTAGGCAGACTGAAGAGGGTCGCTTTGCCAATTTAAAGGTGATAGGTATTGCTTTGCAAAAACACTGTTTCTTTTCCTCTGCACCAGAGTGCATCATCGTTAATGGCTTCAAACTGTATGCTTGAAATGTACTGTTTGGGAATTAAAAGTAAAAAAGGCAGGAAGAGGAGGAAAAATTAGAAAGCATGTGGCTGCATGCAGACTGTGTTTATGTAAATGGGCTGGTTTCTGAAAACCAGGTCAAGAATGAATTGGGAATTTCTTATAAATCCCACGTGAAATGCTTCAGATTTTTAGGTATTGCCTTTTTTCCCCCCTTCTTTCTTCTGTCTTGTGTCTTGTGCTGAAGATATAGAGTAAAATCCTAATAATTTGTTAGGGATTCTCCATGATAAGTGCTGCAACACTTATAGTCCACAAAATAAACAGTAATTTACTGCTTTGACCTTAACTGATTAACTGTCTTCAAAATGCACATGACAACGTTTGAGTATGTTCAGTCTGTTGTAAAATGGGAGATCCAGATGAGTAAGCATTCGTTGAATGATAACAAAAGAAATCAGAGTTTAGGCAAGTAATTTTTGGCTTTACTGTGGAAAAAGTAGTCAACTGAAATGATTTATGAAAATGCTGAGTATAACTTGAAGGATTTTTTTAGTTCCTCACTGCAGTCTTACTTTAAAACACTAGGGCGAGCTCATGATTCATGGTTTCATTTTTTCCAGGCGTGTGTTTGGAGAGCTGAGCCTCCTCATGTTCTTGTAACTGTAAATAAAAGAGGAACTTTAGACAAAATATTGCCTTTTACTCCATATTGTAGCTTTTTTTTTCGACTAATTGAAGTTGAAATGTAATTTAATACAAAACTCAAAAACATATTCTCAATAATAAATTAGAAATCTGTTTTTTACAGATCCTCGTCCACTTCTTATCCAAGAACTGTGTGGTTTGGGCCAGTAACAGTTCCAGGTGTTTTGGAACCCATTTGATACAGACTTTTTTTTTTTTTTTTTTTTTTGTCCCCCTCTGACAGCAGCACAGGATTTTTAGAGTAATGTTAGAATTTTTAGCATGCATTTTTTGAATATTTTCACTGTCATAGTGGGTCCCAACTATTCTGAATTTCCGTTGTGGTATTTGGGAGCATTTGGGTAAATGAACCACAAACAGTAGTAGCATTTCCGTTCCTTGATTGGATGAGCAGTTCTGGCATGAACAACATACTTGTGTGTGTACCGATATAGTCTTCGGAGCCTCAAATATGCACCCATGAGATCTTGAAACTAATTTCTTATAAGTATTTCTGCTAAAAAAGGAATGCTTGGGTATTTGCTGAGAGCCAATGGACAAGGATGTCTGTCCCAAGCTCCCGCAGGAATTCAAGCCTAGTTGCATTTGTTACACTGTGATTTGAATCAGTTCCAGTCCAGCATCTTAGAAACTTGGTTGGGTTTTGTACCCAGGCTGTGTGAAAAATTTAAGTTTAGTGAAATCTGCAGAAACTACAGAATAATTGAAAATGGTTCATGTCTGAACTGAAAAATAAGGCTGAAGTTAGCCATAGGTTTGCAGGCATTTACTTAGAGTCTTGTGTGTGTTCATATGTTAAGAACAATCCCATGGTTTCTCTGGCTGCTGTCCTGGCCATTTTTTCAGTCCTCAGCGTTGCTGCCATCAAATACAAGGCAACCGTGCTGTATATTTGCAGCACAACCCTGGATTATGGCAAGCTCCCAAATGGTCATCTTTTGACTCAGAATTGGATTAACTGATTCAGACCCTACTGGAGGGTTTGGAGTCTAACTTCCAGAGGTAATCCCATAATTTGGAGTACCAACAGGATAAAAGTGTGATTTATGTTTTTTTTTAGACTAGATCTATCCAGGCCATACTGAATATTTCAAAAGAAGGTGCAAGAAAATCTGCAGTGGGCAGTCTGGCAAAACCTTACTTCTCTTCTAATATACTTTTAATGGCACCCAGAAGACCTCACTTTGATTCGATTCTCTCACATGTTAACAACGGTTATGGTGGTGGGGAAATTTGTCCATGCTTAAAAGACTTCAAAACCAAAAATGCACGGGAATTGAGTGAGGAGTGAGTTTAGTGAAGTCCATGAACAACAAGTGTTTTGAGTCGGAGTAGAATTAAATGGCAGCTCATCTACATCTCACGTGCATCAGCCTGGGGCACACAGGTTTTGCTGCACAAGGGAGCATCAGGAAGAGATGGTTAGTTTGGATGTTACCATTTTACCAATTACTTTCCCCGTGTTTTGAATCAGGCTGAGGAAAAAAGCTTAGTGGCTTTCAATGATAGAGGCTTCATGGACCTGGGCTGTAAGTGCAGGAGGTCAGAGCATAATAGCGCGTACTTGCTTCCGAAGAGGTGTCTGTAGTCTTTTTATTTTCTCCTATTGTTTGTGGGTATTCTCAAAGTTTAATCCTTTATTTATAAAGACCTAAGCCCTTCTTATGTTTATGCATGAGCAATTATCTATTTACTCCAGCATGGATAAGAGGCTATAAGGTTACAGTTGTTGCTCACATATCTTTGAATGTCACTTCTTTTGATTGCTCTGTTTTTCGGGGCATTTGTTTCCCTCTAACAATGCTGATCCTTTTTTGAACGACTGTTCTCATTAGTGTTATGTCGTTTAACAATAATGTCTAATTGTTAGAGCCTCTGCTTTCCCCAGCATTCATCCAGATGTGTGGGGAGGTTTTGTTTGTGTTACAGGATTGTTTGGTGAAAACCTACATAGAAGTGGCATTGGATTGGAAAGCGGAGTAGGGATTAAATAATTGATTACAACAAGAACATTCAATTGAAATTAGATGCAGTGAAATTCAGGAGAACATGGGGGAAGTAAAAATGGTTTTTGAGATTCTGTAGAAAAAGTAAGGCCAAAACTTTGCACTTCAGACATTCTGTAATTTACAGTTAATCTACAATTAAAACTTTCAGATGTTAAGAGTGTTCATTTTCTGTAATATCAAACCTGTATTTTGACTCCAATGTCAGTTTTGTTCTTCCCTCCTGTACCAGACAGTCCCTGAACCTTGAATCTCTTTCAAAATTCGGAGGTATTTAAAATTTGGATTTAAAATGTTTTGTGCCTGAGGGCTGTTCCTGCTTCACATGTTCATCTAATTTGAATGAAGACTTTGAGGTCTGTCCAACCATCAAAGGTATTGGAATTTGCTGTTCTGGAGAAACATTAAAATTTTTCACTGGGGGAAGGGAAAGGTAAAATTCCAATGGAAATTGTATCCTGCCTTTCCAGCAGCCCTAGGAAGCATTTATCATTCTGTTTCCGTTCTTACTGAAGGCATGCCTTCGATATTAGAAGCTTGTTATAAATTACAAATGTCCATAAGGTAGCTCTGAGACATTTGTGGCTGGGAAATATTCCTGTGCTCTCTTTAGGATCATCGCTCAAACTTTATCAAAAATATCCATAGTCTTATGTTCATGGTTTTTTGATAGCAGCTAATTATAGATACTAAAACTAGCTAAAGTGGAGGATTCTTTTTTTTTTTTTTTTGGTGTGCGGAGGCACAAAGCCAAGATCATCATTACAAGGTTGCACAGTTTGTTGCCTGCGTGGGCCTGGGGAGCAGATGGAGGGAGGTATAGGGACTCTCTCGAGTAGAACTGGCTGGGAAACCGTACATCTGCTTTGTGAAAAACGGGGACAGTTTGAAATATGCGTGGATGCTAGCGTGGAGCTGGGCACGGTGCTTCCATGATAGATTGGGAGAGAGAGCTGCCTTCCTGCAACAGCAGGCTTCGCTGTTGAAGACAAGCTCTGAGTGATGTCAGATGCTGTATTCGCAGCGAGATTTGAGCCCAGGTGTTGTCCTTTCTTAGTGAGAGAACACAGGGAGGGGGGAATAAGGAGAATGTGTTTGCGTACGTAATTTGTTTTAGCGCTTTTTTAGTATTCTTCCTCATTTTCTAGCAATTCAAGAGGACAATGCCTTAAAGCCTAAAATGTTACTGGGCAGCTACTCTACTCAGGTTTTTAATAAATTCTGATTCAACATTAGCTTCACCTCAGTTCCACCCACTTGATGCTGAAGGAGCTTTTGTGATCTCAGCACTAGAGACCCTGTTCACATGGTGTTGGCTTGACAGGGAGAAGTGATCTTGCTTGAGACAACCTTGCCTCTACTTGGCAAGGTTGTTAGAAATACAGAATTACAGAATTGTGTCTCTGCTTGTTAGAATTAGGGGACTGCTTAGGTTGGAAGGGATCTGTGGAGGTCTCTAGTCCAACCTCTGCCCCAAGCAAGATTCACTTCAAAGTCAGATCATGTGGCTTGAGGTTTTCATTAGCTGGGTGCTGAAAATCCCCAAGGACAGACATTCCACAAACACTCCAGGCACCTGTCCCAGTGCCGCTCCAGTCTCACGTTAGAAAAAGTTGTGCCTTCATGTCCTCCTGAAATGCTGCCGTTTGTGTCCTTTGCCCCTCGTCCTTTCAGCATACACCTCTGAGGATAGTCTGGGTTTGTCTTCCCTATAACCTTCCACTAGATAGCTAAAGGCAGAAATGCGATTCCTTGCAATAACCTTTCTTACTTGGTGCAACTGGAACAGAAAAGGAGGATGAATGCAGCCAAAGGAAAACTCATTTTAAGATGACCATATATTCATGGACGTTTTTGACTGTCCATCCAACTCACCCAATAGAATAGACTTCATCAGCATGCCCATATCCCCCAGGCTAATTCCTCTAAGCAACACATAGGAGAGAGTGGAATTTTCCTGCCTTTTATTTTAAATGTTCTAAATTAGATAATTACTTAGATCCCTGACAGATTTACAAGAGTAATTGCCTACTTTTATGATGCAGCAAACTGAAAACAAAGATTACTTGGTCTAAATCATGTCTTGAAAAGGAAAGTCTTGCTGAATGTGTTTGAATAACAGCTGAGAAATACACTATCTAAAGTCCAGCCGGTCACTGAGGAAGAGCCAGTTTAGCATCTGGCCAAGCCAGCTCCTGGGAGGCTTCGCAGAGGAACTGGAGATGCATGAAGCATGAGACCCCTTGGTCCATAGAGAAGGAAATGGAGGAAGCAAAGAAATACTGGGGGGATACAAGTAAGAGGGGGCAGAAAAATTATTAAAAGACCTTGATGAATCCTTCATGCCAGTCAGCAAGCTGAGTTTAAAGCAGATTCTTTTTGTCTCTTTTTTTTTTTTTCTCTACTCCAGTCATTCAAAACAGTTCTGCTCATTCCAGCAATATCGACCCTGAGATGAATTTGATCTACTGTAGCTACTGCAAGGCACTCTGTCCCCTCTCGTGTTGACTGGTGTCACTTTTGGACTGTTAAAGTCCTAGGGTTCTCTAGAAGAAGCACCTATATTGGAAAAAAAAGTAATAAAATAGAAAATTGTAGGAAGTTTGTGCCTTGCCATTGTCACACTCTGCTTAAGCATTTTCCGGCTCTCCTCTCAACTGTACAGTGTCATAATGGCAGTTGTAAATCAAACAGCAGGTTTTTAGCCTGTCTGTCCCTTCCTGGGAAACCAAGGACTCCAAGCCAGATGATGACACCAAGCCAGAATAACGATACCAAGCAGTGATACCAAGCCGGAATAGCACCCAGTTAAATGTCTTACTGTCTTTAGTACTGCTATCACACACATGGAAATGGATTCTGGAGCCAGGTGGTTTTAGCTTTGAGTCAGTGTTATTATTATTTTACTGCATTTAATCATTTCAGAGGCACTTTTGCATATTGTTTGCAGAACAGAGATGCTGGGAGAGCTAAATAATGAGCTCTTCTGTACATCCACTAAATCTGCACCAAACCCAAGCTGCCTTCAAAATCAGAGAGCTTTTATACCAAGAGCATCTACCCTGAAAGCAAATGCTGCAGTTTCTCTGCAAAGTGAATCCAGTGGATTGAGGATGCCACAGTCCATCAGATAATTTAAGGAGCTGGATGGATTTCTTGCAACTGGGATCATCTGACTTTGAACTAGGTGCTGAACTTCTCAGTGGCCGAGCTGGCTTGCCTTGCCAGTGCATGAGGAAGGTGGCACTCAGAGAGTGATTTGGGCCATCTGTTTCGGAGAAGTATCTCAAATAGATGTAATAAGTCACCTCCTGGAGGTGCCCGTCTCTCCATTTACTGATAATGGAAATCTAGAAGAATAGCTGGGACCCAATAGCCAGATTCACCATTCCAACTGAGCAGCTGGAACTGACTGTCCACCTTAAGAGGAGTGAAATTCAATGAAATTACTCCTTCCTGAGTCTCACTTCAGTTTACTTAGCAAACTTTGGTCAGACCATGCAATTAAACAATTTAACAAACAGGCTATTCCACTGAAGGTTAAAGGAAGAACGTAAGCTTGTTGCAGAAGTAAGAGTAACAGCTGGTCTCCTGTCTTCCTCAAAGAAGAGATTGACTTTATGTTGAAGTAGTGATTAGTAGCACTTACAGTGACAAAACTCTCAGAGATACAAAAGTCTGCAGTATCTGTTCGTACCACATTTTTTACTGTTTACGAAAGTGACAGCCTCCTGTAAGAGTGAATCGTATGTTGGTTAGTTTTCAGGGTTTTTTTTTGTTCCTACTGTGGCTCTCTAATACAGATCTTTTTTTTTTGTCTGGTCTAACAACTCCTGCAATTTTCAAAAGACCATGGAAGCAAGAGAACCCTGAGCTTTGTTCAGTCCTGGCTCTGGAAGATGAGGACAGTTGAGGAACATCGGCAGAACCCTCTCTTTGTGGGGAAAGGCCAGGAGACAAGCAGAAGTTAACAGCTTGGGTTTAACCATTCCAATATACTAACTCATATGTCTTGTTGCTATTGCTCTGATAGAGGGTGCTGATTTGCCTGGACATGAAGATACTGACACTGCTGCTCTTTTAATAATGCTTACTGTTGCCATTCCCCTACTGAATCAGTGTTTTTCCAGTAGCAGCCATCCCTCTGCACATTGCTATGGCAATAGAAATCAAGCACAAAAACAATCCCTCCCAAACATGTAAAGGTTTATTTACCCACATTAATTCAACTGCATACTTTCTCATGAATATTTTTGGGGTATCAGTCTCAGAACAGAATGAACTGAAAAAAAATTGCATTTAATATGAAAAACATGGATGACAAAATGACAGGTCCTAGATGCCCAGTTATCCTGAGGGGACTGACTTGCAGAAAGTAGGTATTCTACATCTTTCAGAAGCCATGGATCCTTCCAGTGACAACAAGCCGCTCAGTCCCTGATGGACTCATTTACTTTCTTGGAAAATGGATCACTACAGACTCTGCTGTGCTAATCTAGGACATGTCTACACTGTCGACTAACTTGGCTCCCTGCTTTCTGGGGTCTGTGACTTACCATGTTAGTTAATTCCCAGGCCCTTTAGAGGAGTCAAAAATCCGCTCCTTCTGGAGAGAAGCTTGGGTTTGGTTCGTTCTGGGATTTCTATGATCAGCAGAGACAGGCCTGAGCTGCTGTCCTCCAGTGCTGCCCCAGCAAGCTCTGCATCCTCAGCAGTCACGTGTCCTCCAATTTACATTTTAAAAACATCTGAGCGATGAAAAGAGGTTCACTACAACAGGAGTTGTCTAACAGCCCCAGTAGTGCCACACGGTTGAGTCAAATGCTCCTGAAGTCAACCCAGCCATTCGGCAGGAGCTTCTCTGAGAGCCAGGAGTCGCTCCCTGGTGTATGTACATTTAGCTATATAGAAATAACAACAGAGGAAGAAAAACAATAAAAACACACCCAAAGTGACACCTTTTGGTGTATTCAAACTTCTTAAAGTGCAAATCTTCAAACAGAAGACTTGCTTAATATAAATTCTGTGCTATTGCTAACTTTATAATCCTTCAAAATATGCTACTGTATTTTAGATGTTCTTCCTCAGTGCTACTTTAAGTCCTTTAAATCACCCATATTGTCTGGATGCCACTACTGAATCACGGACTGAGGATTCTCTTTCCTTAAATCATTTTAATAGAGGTATACTTAAAATGCTTTAAGTGTAGACATTCTGTGTGAAAATAAATAGAACTCAATTAAGTGCGATAAGCACCTTCTCTCCAATTAAATCCACCATGTAATTTGTCACTGTTTTATTAACAAACTCATATCTCAACAAGTGATTTTTCATATCATCTTTTAATTAAAGCTTTTCTGTGTCTCCGTGGAAACTCTTAAGATGAACTACCATTATCATACATCCATAATCAATCACTTGTAGCGTGTGAACAGACCAGTAACTCCAGATGTCTTTTTCAACCATTTATTAAGAAACATTTGTTTAAATTTCCCTGTTTACAAGTGAATCTCTGTTCTGACAATGCATCTCAGAAATCAATCTGAGTGTAAACTCTTGTTGTTTACAGCCCAATCAGCAGAGCAGTGATGGTGGCCTGGAAAGTGAATTATACCACACTTAAACACAGTTTGGAACAAAGAATGGAATAATTTTGTGATTTGATTTTACAGGGCCTTTTCCGCTATCAAAATATCTTCTGGGAGGAAAGGAGGAAGTTTTCCATGATGCTTTGAAGATGGGTAGAGAGTGGAAGAAGCAGCTATTTCCGAGGTGCAATATAAAATGAAATGACCCCTCCATCCACAATTAGATACGCTCATCAAGGAGTGTCGTAAATCTACATGGCAACATCAGAGGCATGCCATTGGGCTTGTAGTAAAGCTCCATCCATCGGAAAAGAAAGACTTTTTAACGAGGTGATTACTACAAAAGAACATTTATGTAAGTCCGAGTTCAACAACTTTCTCACTAGTGCGTCCTGAGAGAGTGCTGTTCATCTGACTGTTGGGTTGCTGAGAAGTACCTGCTGGTCCACTGAAAGAACATCCTGTTGCTACTCATTGTTTTGAACAACAAAAGTTACTACATCCAGCAATGGAAATTAATCAGATATAAATTAATGGCATATTCATGGCAGCAGATATCCCACCTCTTCTGCCTCCAGCATTACTGGACCTGGGTGAACTGTTTGTAGATGCCCGTCTGTTCACTGACCATTGTTCCGGGTTTCTCACCTCCTTTGAAAGATGCCAACAGATAATAACTTCTTATCAATTGTTCCGTTGGCTTCTCACTTTCTGAACTACTCACAGATAGGTTGGCTTGGATGCTTATGGCCTGCAAGCAGTTGCATCATCTATATACATCATAGTTATGTCGTAGCCCTGGGCTGGTGCAGGCTTGGGACTTCTTTGTCTCATCTGTCCCTAACTGCATTGCCTCAGTGTAACTGACAGGCTTTATTCCGCACTTTCCTTCTTTTACCTGGTTGAATGATGCAAAAAGAAGGAAAGGTGAAACTACCCAGTGACCAATTCTGGAATGAAGACAGTAGAGAGGTGTAAAAAGCTATGACAGAAGTGTGGGCATTGTTTTTTATTATTTTATTAATTTGTGTTTCCTAGGTCACAGGTGAGGTGTTAGCTGAGGCTGCTCTCTGCGACATGAAAATATTTTGTAATATCAGCAACCTGGTGAAAGGTTTAGCCATGGGATCATAATATGTTGCAGAATTCTGATCCTATGTCCTTCTCTGGATTACCTTGCCTCACCACTGCTAGGGCTCTCGGTAAGACGATTTTATATTCTTTGTAGGCAAGCTGAAGCCAGGTACCATCTTCTCTTTCATTGTACTCCAGAAGTATGATATTTCTGGCTCAAGCTCATTTTGTGATGCTCTTTGTATTACAGTGGCATTGACTGAATTTCTTCTCATTGCTTTTTTCATCACCACAATAAACTGACAGTAATTGGAGGATGGATAAATGAGTATGATTCCAGGAGAAGAGCTCATCTGACCATTCATGCCAGAGACTGTCAAATGTTTTGAGATAATTATGCTTCTTTTAGTGATAAAGTAGCTGTTTATGGTTCAAAGCTGCACCAGGGGAGGTTTAGACTGGAAATTAGGAAGCGTGTCTTTACCGAGAGAGTGGTCAAACACTGGAACAGGCTTCCTGGAAAGGTGGTCAATGCCCCACGCCTATCAGTGTTTAAGAGGCATTTGGAAAATGCCCTTAATAACAGGGTTTAACTTGGTCAGCACTGAATTGGTCAGGCAGTTGGACTAGGTGATCATTGTAGGTCCCTTCCAACTTAAATTATTCTATTCTTTTCTATTCTATAATCTATACAACAATATTTGGCATGTAATTTGGGAAAAGTATTTTTTTGTTAATGGGGTGGGGTTTTTTCAGTTTCCTATCTGTTAATGCTTAATATCCTTAATATGATCACATGCTTAGGAACACAATGCAGGAAAGAGATCTAAAATCCTTAGCGTCCCTACAAGTTGTGTGAAAGTCGGTGGCAAGGACCTAGCCCACACCAGTTGCTATGCCCAGTGCTGGTGCGGGAGATCAGCTCCGTTACAAACTTCCAGAGAGCTTACACGGGAAAAGAACGCTACGAATGCCCTGAGAGCAGAAGAGCTTTGGTCAGAGCTGAGCCTTGCTCGGAGCAGGACAACCCCAACAGTAGATGTAAAAGTCATACTGAATGAGGCTTCCTATGACCCTCTACTTGCAAAATATTTCTGTTTCTCTTTTGGGATGAAATTTGCTCTGAAGACACAGCATGTTGAGATTGTGCAGTAACTTTCTCTTCCCATCCTCAAAACGCAAATAAAACCCCCCAAAACTGAGAGAGTAGCATCTACCCAGGGACTAATTCCTGCAGTCTCTCAGCTGCTGTAGAAACGTGCCAAAAAAAAATGCAGTGCAGCCTAATTGAAGAGCAATTCATTTAAAATGAGCAAATAGGCCTGCCCATACAGCCAGCTGTGTGAGCTGAGAGGACTGTAGCTGGACAGAAACCAGCATCTGTGTTGCAGCTTTCTTTGGCTGCTTTTATAAGCTAACGAATCAATTAACGTAGTCAAAGACTGTGATTGTAAGCTGTTGAGTGATGGTTTGCCAAGCATACTGTAATAGTAATTAAGACACAAAAGGTAATAAAAACGTGGATAACTACATCATGGGCAACGTGGCTTAACTGTTCTCTGCAAGAGGGAATTTCTTTCCCCATGAGGTGTTACTTTCTTGGAGTGGAGGCCTAGTTTGGTACTCTGTTTTTCTTCAACGTATCATATCCTGCTCTCTTCAAGAGGCGATATATCAGAGAGCAATGAATCCTCCTAAGCAAATCATATTTTTGACATGCATTTCTGTGCCCTGATGAGCAGAGAGGGTGTGCTAACCCTCTGAAAATGATCATCGGCCTCTGCTTTGAAGCCATCCATTTTCAAATATTGTAATAGGGTCAGTCATTGGCAAGTCTTGCTTTGGCTGAGGGTGAAAACACCAGAAAATTGTTTTCCCTCCTGAACCGTGTCCCTCCTGTGTGTGCTATATTTGACGTGGCTGGTGTTCTGGCTTGCGTCGACCTTGGCAGTTTGAAAGCAAACAGCAACTTTGTTCTGCTACTGCAAATCCTGTAGTTGATCTTGTCAGTAAAAGCTGTGGAAGCAATTGGTTTATTATGCAGATAACACGATAAAAGAATTGCTAATAGAGAGTCCCAGGAGTTAAGCACTTCTTGCCATGGGGCAGTAAGCAGAGTGAGGTGCTTTATGTGCTCTAGCTGCTTCCCGAGCCCTTGTTTTACAGTGACTGACAGAAGAATACAAACATCTAACTCCTGACAATTGGATGAGGTTTGATCCTACTGAGTGCCCTGCGAGGGAGAGAGATGCTTGGCTTTTAAAACCCTTTCCAGAATTGAGCCTATGGCTCCCAGTTGCTACCTCTCTTTTTACTATTATTATTCTAACAAGCAGCTTTATATTCATCCCACATGTCAGAGGACGATTGACAGAGCATTTTTATCCAGACCAAATGCTGGAGCTGGTCACCAGAACTTGACCTCAGACTAAGCGTGTGCTAATAATAATATGTTCACGTCTGCTGGTGCTAGACCAAAAAATGAGTGGACAGGAGCCAGCACGCCAACTTCTTTACAAATGAGAGACTGTAACTCCAAGTGAAGCTGTGTGTGAAGTGCAACAGCAGTTTCTCAAGCACTGCTTCTCCCAGGCAATCCCACCCCAACTGGAGGGGACAGGTAAAACAAGAGGAGAGAGATCAGGATACTCAGGACTGTAATCCAGTCTTGCTTTACTCAAAACTGACCAGTGTGCCAGAGGGCTACCAACTAAGCATATCATGGTGTAACCCTAGTGTTACATCAGTAGCAAACCTTGCAGCTTTCCTTAGAGCATGTTTTTCTGGTCATTGTTAACAGCAGGATTTAACTGTAACTTGGAACTGTAAGTGATCAGCTCAGAGAATTATTTTTAATTAGCTATAATTGAATTTGGAAAGGATTACACTGGTGGTCTGAGATGATAAATCACTCCGAGCAGCTAATTTTTCTGCTCGCCTGACTCAGTTATCAGAATTAGCCTTCCTCCCTCTGCCACTTTTTTGTAATAATTGGGGACTAGGAAGACGGAGAATTTCCAATCTCTGCCCTGGTGAGAAGCTCCAGGAGGGCCTGACACAGAAAACAGCCTCTACCACAGGAACCGTGTTCTCATTCTCAAAGTGTTGTTATTTGGTGTGAAAACTGCCCAGACTCAGGGCTGCCTGCCCCATGGAGCTGATGGCTGAGCACGGTGATTACAATGGGAGCTGGAGGAGGTGGAAGCAAGTGGATTAAAAAGAATAAATAAAAGCAAGAGTAAACCAGCCTCAGATGCACTACCTTAAATACAAAGTGTCTTTCCTTGAGACCTGCACTTCTTTGTCGCTCTCTCAAACTGTGATATGGCACAGTGGACTACAAATTGTAAGATTAGGTTTCAGCGGTGGAACAGTTCTCAGGCCTGCGTGAGAAAGTCGAACTGTGGATTATGCTCCCTTGCCCTTCCTATGACCTTTCAGTGGGAACAAAGAGGAAAAGGCAGGTGCAGAAAGAAAAATCTATTAAATGAAGTTTCTGCTAAGATGCAGCTTGCTGGAGCAGAGCGGAATGGATGCTGCACCGTCGCTTTCCCTAGAGCCTGGGCAGGGTGTGGGAAGCCGTTCCTCAGACCTGTTAAGGAGCTGCAAGGACCCATAGGCTATCAAAGTACAGTCCATCGGTCTCTTTCTCTCTCCGCTTGCCATCCCGCCCCAGCACAGGGATTGTCTGCCCCCTTCCACGCTGCTCTGCTCTCAGCCAAGCTGGGGATGGTTTTGTCACTTGGGTGATGTGTGGCTCCATTTCCCCCAAACCCATCAGTGCTCTGCGCCATGGAGAGTCTCTAGGAGGCTGTGCAGGCCACAGGAGACTTCAGAAATATAACTGTTCACCCCAAGTGACAGTGCGAGGGTGAGGAAGTTTGTTGTTTTTCACACTAACTGGAGTGTGAATGCCACCTCAGCTGGCCTCTGCGTGCCTTGTGTTCAAAACAAATGGTCTTCATACTGCACTTGTCACTCGTGGATATGGGGCAGGTGTGGGACCTGGATGGCGTTGTGGCTGCAGCAATTATTTCTCTGGGTTGTGCTGTTCTTTGGGATGGGCCTATGTTGTGGTTTAACCCCAGCCGGCAGCTCGGACCACGCAGCCGCTCGCTCGCTCCCCTCAGTTGGGATGGGGGAGAGAATCGGAAGAGTAAAAGTGAGAAGAAACTCATGGGTTGAGATTAAGACAGTTTAATAAGTAAAGCAAAAGCCGTCTACATAAGCAAAGCGAAACAAGGAGTTCATTCACTGCTTCCCATCGGCAGGCGGGTGTTCAGCCATCTCCAGGCAAGCAGGGCTCCATCACGCCTAACAGTGACTTGGGAAGACAAACGCCATCACTACGAATGCCCCCTCTTCCTTCTTCTTCCCCCAGCTTTACATACTGAGCATGATGTCACATGACATGAAATACCCCTTTGGTCAGTTGGGGTCAGCTGTCCCGGCTGTGTCTCCTCCCAAGATTTTGTGCACCCCCAGCCCATCGCTGGTGGGGCAGTGTGAGGAGCAGAAAGGGCCTTCACTGCTCAGCAACAACCAAAAACATCAGTGCGCTACCAACACTGCTCCCATCCTGAATCCAAACCATAGCCCCACGCCAGCTGCTAGCAAGAAAGTCAACTCCATCCCAGCTGAAACCACGACAGCCTGCCATGAGGGTATGCTTGGGAGGGCTGTGACACACTGAACATGGTTCCAAGACTGAGTTGTGTGCTGGGAGAAGATGGGTGATCTCTGATGTAGGTAGTTATTTCCCACAGCGTCCTGGGAGAGTTATTTTGAAGTCTGTAGCTGTCCTTTTGGGCACAGCATCCCTGTTCAGTGCTGTTCTTCCTGTAGAAGCCTGTTGTGCATCCCAGCCTACCAACACGTGCAAAAAAGCAGCGTGTTAACCCACGCTTTGGGAAAGGGAGCCTCAGAGGGGGGATGCTGTTGTAGATTATAACAAGCCTCCTACTCTGAATTTAATTTTTCTCATTCTGTCATTAGTATTGAAGTTTTAAATAGTAAATAACCACTTAGGTACGCTTTCATTGTCGTGTAATGATTTTATTTTTTGTCTCGATGGATCTCATTTCATTTTCAGGCACTCCACTGAAAGCAACGACTTGGAGTAAAACCATTTCATCCTATCAATTATTTCTTTTGTGAGGCATAACTACCACCAATTTTGTCATAAACATAAAAACTTGTTCCTCGGAACGTATGAATTATTGAAATTGCATTTTTAATGTTCTGAAACATCAGGCTTCATCACAGTTGTAGCAGTTTTCTTTGGCTGTAAATTTTCTCTGTCAATACCATTTATGCATAAGAGTATATGCCCTTTTCTGAGGGGGAGAAAGGCCTTTTTACGTAAGGGAGATGGTTTTTGGGTCTGGGCTTCTTGACATCTCCCAAGTGATCGTCTCATCAGCTCAGTGAACAAAAGGGTTGGTGAAAATCTAGTTGGGTATAGGTATAAATGACTGAAAAACTACGCAGGGCAGCTGTCAGTGGAGAGCTGTTGGAGCTGGGTAGACACCAGGAGACGCTGAGGAGAGCTGGACACAGCAGTCCAGATTTATCTCACCAATACTGAGTAAAGGAGAAGGATCACCTTCGACCTGCTGGTGATGATCCTCCTAATGCAGCCCATTTTGCCAAATTTTGTGCAAAATTGCTGGCACATGTTGAGGTTGGTGTTCCCCAGGACCTCCAGGACATTTTCTGCAAAGCTTCTTTCTAGCGGGTCAGTCCCCAGCCTATCCCAGTACACAAAGTTGTTCCTCCCCAGGTGCAGGGCTTTGCATTTGCCTTAGCTGAAGTTCATGAGATTCCTCTCAGTTCTCCAGCCTGTGGAGGGTCCTCTGAATGGCAGCACAACCAACCGTCTGGTGTATCAGTGGCTCCTCCCAGTTCTATATTGCCTGTGAATCTGCTGAAGGTGCACTCTGTCTCAACATCAAGTCACTAGTGGATAGATTAAAGAGTGTTGGTCCCAGCACCCACCCCCTGTGATACAGCACTAGCGACTGGTCTCCTGGTGGACTTTATGCCACTGATCACAACCGTTTGAGTTGGGCAATTTTCAATCCACTGGACTGAGGTTCCTGTCATCCTCCTAGAGACTTCCACTTACGCATATGGGGAAGTTATTTGTCCTGATTTTCTGGTAGTTGATAAAGCTGGACACCTAAATTGGGTCTGTGTGGTTAACAGAAGGATACGGTAGCCCTTAGGAGATGCCAGCATCTCTACATTGCTTAGAAGAACAGAAAACGGTGTTCCTAGTTAAGTGTCTGATGTCGTATTGGGTCAGTCTAGCCTGTTCTCTGGGTTTCCATTCTATCATTCATCCTTTTGTCATCTCCCCCACTTGAAATGTAAGCTTTTGGGGAAATGCTTTCTATCATGTGCTGTGTCTCGTTCAGGCTGGGGACAGGCTCATAATGGTTTTACAGTACAAATAACACTGACTGCTTCTGCTCTTCCATTATCTTGTCACCTGGTCACTGGTTTGACCCCGTTGTCTTCAGTGGGTTATTCCTCATGTACTTCTGTAAAGGTGGGATGTGCAGCTCAAAAATAGGGTAGAATTCTTAACAAAAAAAACCCACAAGTGTTCAAAAGCCCAGAACATGCATGTCTGTTACCAAGGGCATGGCTCTCCCGTAGAGCAAAGCGCATCTTCAGGATTCATTTATGGCAGCGTTAGTAAAGACTTCATGACAGTGGGGAGACAAGTGACTCTCTTTAGCTGCCAGCAGTAAATTGATTCATCCCTAAGTGTGACGTTTCTGTTTGTGAAATACATGTTTCCTGCATATTCATATATATTCAATACAGTCGTATATATTCAATATATTCATCAATGACCTGAATGAAGGGATAGAGTGTACCATCAGCAGGTTTGCTGATGACACAAAACTGGGAGGGGTGGCTGACATGCCGGAAGGCTGTGCCGCCATACAGCGTGATGTGGACAAGCTGGAGAGTTGGACGGAGAGGAGCCTAATAAAGTTCAACAAGGGCCAGTGTAGGGTCCTGCACCTGGGGAGGAATAACCCCATGCATCAGTACAGGTTGGGGGCTGACCTGCTGGAGAGCAGCTCTGTGGAAAGGGACCTGGGAGTCCTGGTGGACAACAGGATGACCATGAGCCAGCAATGTGCCCTGGTGGCCAAGAAGGCCAGTGGCATCCTGCGGGGGCATCAAGAAGAGTGTGGCCAGCAGGTCGAGGGAGGTCATCCTCCCCCTCTACTCTGCCCTGGTGAGACTGCATCTGGAGTACTGTGTCCAGCTCTGGAACCCCCAGTTCAAGAAGGACAGGGAACTGCTGGAGAGGGTCCAGCAAAGTGCTACTAAGATGATTAGGGGATTGGAGCATCTTTCTTACGAGGAAAGGCTGAGGCACTTGGGCCTTTTAAGTCTAGAGAAAAGAAGACTGAGGGGGGATCTTATCAATACTTATAAATACTTAAAGGGAGAGTACCAGGTAGATGGGAACAGTCTTTTTTCAGTGGTGCGCAGTGATAGAACAAGAGCTAATGGGCACAAACGTGAACATAACAAGGTCCATCTTAACATGAGGAGGAACTTCTTTGAGTGTGGCAGAACACTGGCACAGGCTGCCCAGAGAGGCAGTGGAGTCTCCCACACTGGAAATACTCAAAACCCGCCTGGACGCCGTCCTGTGCAACCTGTTGTAGGTGACTCTGCTCTGGCAGGGGGATTGGACTAGATGATCTCCAGAGGTCCCTTCCAACCCTGACCATCCTGTGATTCTGTGATATTTTGTATCTGGATATAATGTGAGTAGAGAGAGAGTTACAATACATATGAACTACTTGTGGTATTAGTTTAAAATAAAAGGGCACTTTAATTATGTTTATGGTGGCATCTAGTCAAGGGAAATGTTAACATTTGGTCAAGCACAGTTCTCTTGATACCATGTGGACCTTCATTCTGCTGTAGGGCTGGTATGTCACTTTTGAGTAGATGTAGAAAACGTAAATGTGGAAAATTAATAACTAGATTTGCATCAAGGGACAAATTAGATATTCTTCTGTAGAGGCCCTGAGTATAGTGGCTTAAAGCATTCTGATGATGGAGAAAAGAATCAGGTTTTTAGTACGGTTCTGTGGAAACAGGTTGTTATAACTCAAATTTCAGTAAAATTTTGCAGCTGTAAAATGTACTAAATCCCAGTTTGTATTAAAAGAAAAAAATTGGGGGAAAAGAATCAGTCATTCTTGCAAGGATGAATCAGTGGCCAATTTATGATCAAATCTGGAAGATCAGATTCCAGGCTGCCCTGAGAACAATGACTATAAAGAGGAGACAAAATTACCGGTACTAATTCCATTGCAGTTCTCATTTACTGGCAGGATTAGCACCGAATCAGTTACAAACCCTTCCTTTGCTATTCCAGTCCTCCGGAACACTGAGACAGTCAGCCGGTGGGTGGGTAGCCGTTCCTTTCTGCAGAAGGCTTTTAGATGAGGCCGTGGCTGGTGTGTAAGTAGGGTCGGTGTAATAATGCTGCTGTGACTGTGATGGGGAGCAGTCTGTATGTTGTGGCTGAAGCGCTGTTGTCGGACACTTTGACGTATTGTATGAAGGCTTCAGGCTGTAGCATGGAGATAAGAGAGGGAATTTTCTGTCTGACTTGAGCAAAAATACTCTGAAAAGCTTTACAAGTTTGGTATTGAGGACAATTAGCCTGCAGCTGTGCTCCAAAGAGACCAAAGATGTCTGGACTCTGTTCTTAGCTTGAAGATAGTTTTTTTGCGACCCTTTGCAGAAGCCTTTTAATCATTTTGCCCCTCAAGTCTTCCAGTATAAAACAAGAATAATTGTCCCTTTCTTACTCTCGTTGACTCTTTTCTACTTAGTTTGCAAGCTTTTGGCACCAGACTGTTCTCCAAGCGATGCTACAGCAGCTAGAGTAGCAAAGCCCCATCTCAGTGAGATCCCTGATGCCGAATTAATTAATATAAATAATTGATATGATGAGGAATCATCACAGCCTTCCCTGGAAGTGTTTAATTTTGCAGGGCACTTTGGAAGGGACCTTCAGACAGCAGCAGTGGTAGAGGCCGTTCCTTTTTCATATCTTTTTGTTAATTGCTTTTAGCTGTGACCAAATTTTTCACTTCAAAAAAGGTTTTGTCTAGCCGTGTAACTTGAGGGACCAGTATTGCCTGGGTGAAAAACCTTCCAGTTTTTGTTGAATGAGCATGGAAATAGGGAATCTTTGGCTCTCGGGAAAATGTGCTATTTATTGCATAGAAATTTCTAAGTAGCTTTAGCAGCAGTTGTTGAAGCACTTTTGAAGGACCAATGTTACCTCTGTGCTCTTGGTGCCGTTAAAACAGTCCTTTTACCAAGAACTGTACTGGGCAGTAATGCAAATTCCAGATAACATCATTGCGGCAAGGAAGATTAAACACCTGCTAAATGCCTCGAAAATGGGATAAGAATCAATGCAATGACTTTATGTCTTTAATAGATGTGTGTAGTTTTGCCTTAGTAGCAAGAATGTTGATACTGTGCTTCTCTGAATGTCATTCCTATGCTGTCCGAAGTAGGTACTCGAATACGTGTAAAAAAAGTTGCTTATTCTCTGGGAATGAACACATTCATTGCTCTAACATTCACATGTGGGGCCAGTATAATTGCTTCTCCTTATTTCAAAATTACTCAGAAGGAAGAAAATTAATTCCCTACCAGCAAAAAGAAAAACAAACAAACAAACAAACACAAACAAAAACCCAGGGAAACAGTCAGTAATTAAAAAGTTGAGCCAGACTGGTTTTATCAGTGTTCCTGGGGAAGCGCAATGGTACTGAAGCAAACGACTGCACAGATGTGGGCTACCTGGGCCATTCTTCCAAAAGCAGCCAGCGGCAGGTACAAAATTAGCAGCTTTTGATTAGAAACCAGAAGTTAAGCTTCCTCATTGTTAAGACTTGTCACAGTCTCTCACAGCAATCCCCTTGCACGGTGCTTATGGCTGGCTGGTGACACTTAGCAACGTCTCCAAAAGCCTCTTTTTTTTTTTTTTTCTCTTTTGGATGGAGTAGAACTGATAGACATCTGTCTAGAATAGTTCAGCTTGCTTATACTTTGGAGATTTGTCATCCTCCTGGCTTATGCTTCTTCCCTGATAGGAAAGAACAAACCTACTTCTTATAAGTATTTGAGTACATTTACATGTCATAGCTACAGTTGCCAGTATTTTTGGGTCATCTTGAGTCCATATCCAGATGTTCACTCAACCTTGCCCTAATTCTGTGCGCAAATTTAAGCCCATGTACACCTCCAGGTAATTCCTCACAATGCGACATTTGTGTCAGATATAGGACCTCAGATGTCTATTGTGCATTATTCTTTTACTTTGTACATGTTTCTCATCCATTCCGGTTTTTAAAAAATAATACTGTGCACTTACAGCTGAAAGCATATGTAAAGTTGGGGTCTGTCTTATCTAATGTACTTTCACGTTCATAAAGCTGGAGCTTCCCAGTACGCTGGAGCCGTGGCACATCTGTGATGATTATCTGTGAAATCACAAAACTGTTTAGGTTGGAACTGACCTCTAGAATCTCTGTTCCCAAATTTTGCTCAGAGCAGTGCTAGCTTCTATCCCAGACCAGGCTGCTCAGGGTTCTAGTGGTGTTCTGAAAATCTCCAATGATGGATTCTTATGAAGCTCAACAAAGGCAAATGCAAAGTCTTGTACCTGGGGAGGAACAACCCCATGCATCAGTATGTGCTGGGAATGTCCAGCTGAAATGCAGCTTTCCAGAGAAGGACTAGGAGGTCCTGGTGGACAATGAGTTCAACAAGAGCCAACAATGTGACTTTGCAGCAAAGAAGACCAACAGTTTCCTGGGCTGCATTAGCAAGAACATTGCTGGCAGGTCGAGGGAGTTGATCTTTCTTCTCTGCTTAGCATGGATGAGGCCATATCTGGAGCACTGTGTCCAGTTCTGGGCTCCCCAGTACAAGACAGATATGGACTTACTGGACCAAGTCCAGCAAAGGGCCACAGGTTGATAAAGGCATTGTAGCATCTGACATGTGAGAAGAGGCAGAGAGAGCCCCTTTTCAGTCTGGAGAAGGCACAGGGGTGCTTTTATCAGTGTTTATAAATAACTGATGGAAAGGTGCATAGAAGACAGCCAGACTCTTCTTGGTGGTGGCCACTGACAGGGCAAGAAGCAGTGGGCACAAAAAGAAACACATGAAATTCCATCTGAACATAAGAAAACTGTTTTTTTACTGTGAGATTGAACATTAAGAGAGATTGATGAACATTGTTCAACAGTGGTTGAAAAATGAAACAGGTTGCCACAAGAGGTTGTGGAGTATCTATCCTTGGAAATTCAAAACCTGGCTGGACATGGTCTTGGGAAACCTGCTCTCACTGACCCTGCTTAAGCAAGGGGAGTTGGACTAGAAGATTTTGAGAAGTCCCTGCCAACCTCAACCATTCTGTGATTCTGTGAGACTGCACAGGCTCTCAGAGCCCCGGTTCCCATGCTTCACCCCTGTCATGGCAAAAACAGTTTTCATTTTTCAGATGGGTATTTCCCATGCTTTTTCTTGTCCTTCTGTGCTCTCCTCATCAGTCTGGCTTCTTGTCTCTGTCGCCTCCTACTTGATAGTTAAAAGAAGTCAGTTAAATCCCCTTTAGCCTTCTCCAGGCTGAACAAGCCCTTTTGGGACCTCCTCGTGCATTATGTTCCCTGGTTTGGTAGACCCCAAACCACCTTCATGGCCCTCTACTGGCCTCACTCAAGTTTGTCAACATCTCACTTGTAGGAGGCCCCGAACCAGACACAGTATTGCAGACGTGTCCTCACAAGCGACACATGGAGAGGAATAATAGCATCCCATAGCCTTCTCAAAGCAGTCAGTATTTTGCCTGAAGATCATTTTGCTGTCAGCCTACCTGTAAAATCTTGACCGGTAGTCTAAGGTGCAAGTTCAAAGGCAGCTGAAGTGAGGGGAAATTAATCTTCATCTACATCTCAAAAGGAGAAATTGATGCTGTGCTGCATCCAGTTTCTCCTTAATCACTTTGGCATCTTTATGGATGTGCAGCGTTTAACTAACATACATGCAAAGCCGCAAGAAAATCCTGCCGCTGTCCTGTGACAGTTGGAAAGAGGTCCAATATATCCGGAAAACCTGGATATAAAGTCTGCATGAGAAACCAAAGGGGACAAGCCGATAGAGGGAAATTACTTCCAGTTATGGGCAAGGTCACTGGTAAAACATCTGGAGGAGAAGAAAGAGTCATTTAATTAGTTATTTATTTTTTATTATTATTACTACTTATTTGACTGTGTCACTGTGTTCATTTATACTCCGCACGCTTGAGCCACTCATCATGTTTTAACTACAGCTCATAATTGTTCAAACAGCCCACTTTGCCTGGGCTGCTCCTGCTTTCTGGGTGAAGCTTTCTTGTCCTGCTATGAATGGGGGAGGATGTGTGTGAGAGAGAGAGGGAAGACCTTCAGAGGGGAAACAGCTAGATTTGAGAAAGCCAAGCTTGCCAGACAAAATAAGCTCTTTATATCAGTTCTGGTGTTTCAGGAGGGAAAACGTTTGGAAAGAATTCAGAGTTTTCCAGCTGGAAAGAATAACTGCTGAGCTCCTGCAGGAGTGAGTTGACGAGCACGGGCTTCCTCCAGCTACTTGCTGCACAGCGCATTGACTCAGCACGGGGCCTGTCGAGTGATCAGCACCAACTTGAAGAGAAGTTAGGATGCCAAAGGCCAGCAGATCATGGGAAGCTTTCACTGGCTGGGGTGGATTTTTGTGCCTTCCTGCCATCTAGGAGGACTTCTGTGTACCTCAGGGGCTTTATCTGCAGGTGCTGTGTGTGGCTGCAGCACTGGCTCCATTGCTCAGCCAGAGAAGCTAGTTATCCTCATCCAGAGCTGGAAGTGGAGAATGAAATTAATTTTGTGTTTTTTCCTCCTGAAATGAAAGCAATGAGGAGAAACTCCACTATTTCAAAATAGTGGCATTCAATACTGCATTTCTTACCGTACGCAGCGGTAATGGGGACCACATGCCTGTTGGGAAGAGCTCAAGGCAAAGGAACATAGGAATTTACAGTTGTAAACCCTTTTTCTGTGTCTGTCCTCTCAGGGCTGTACTTCTGTCTAGGTAGCCCTGGAGGAGGTGTTGGATTAGCTCACTGGGCCAATGTACCAGGACACTGTCGCAGAAGGTAACACGTAAAACAAAATCCCTGAGTTATGGACAGTCTTGACCCCTGGGGAAGCAGGTTCCCAGAAGGGAACCTGTGTGGTTCAGTCTCTTGGGGTCACACAAGGATTTTCTAACACCTGCTGGGATCTCTGGCCTGTTTCCAACATTTGCGTCATCACAGCTGAAGTTCAGACCTAAGAAGGTATCTAGGGGACTAAAGATGCGGATATTTTCCTCCCACGCCTCCACTACATACTGACAGAAGTTCCTAACACTCGTTTCAGGATCTGCTACCTCTACACATCAGTTTTAGACCTAGAGCTTGTGAGAGGAAGATCATCAAAGATACCTGTCTGAAGGTAGACATCAGCTTCTGAATCACTTCAGTATTCTAGAGTTTTCACCTATTTGTGCTTCAAGACTGAAAAATTCCAGACTCAAACACCCCCACATTCCAATGGGATTTCATTCCTGCTGATTTCTAACATGAAAACAGGCTCCCATGGATTTGGCTGGAGCTGGATTCATCTGTCATTAAGTCCAGGTCATGTGAGAGCCATTTATGGCACTTAGTATTGCAGAGCTCATTTTTGTCACAGTTCACTTCTGCAGAGGTTGTCCCTGAAAGTAAGGCTAACTAATAAGGAATAGATTTTTATACTATCCATTAGGAAGAAGAATTAAAATGGAATGTTATGGTGTTCTCAGATGTCTAAATTATACAAAGCTAGCAAATTCTGCAATGCTTGATGTAGAAATGATAAAAGATTAAGAAACACTTAGAATAGACATAGTGCATTACAGGGATACATGAATATGAAATATAGTGGACCCGATCTTCAGCTGACAAACCTAGATATAGCTCCATGGGGTTTTGGGGAGCTGCATTCACTTCCATCAGCTAAAAGCGGAATCAGGTTTGACATAGGCTGGGATACAGTTTTTGTAGCCAGTATGCGGATGAGAGGCAATATTGGTTGATGGTGAAAGCAGTAGACGCAACAGTAGAATCATCCATTCTGTTCAGGGCCCTACCAAGAGCAAGGTGGGAGATCCTGCACAAAGCAATTCTGCTGCGGTTTCTTATCTGTGCAAATCAAAAGGTGATGCTGTTTGCTTGAGAGTTGTCTTTGAGCTCTCCCGATTAAAAGACGGCATATAGGTATGTAGCATATATAGCATGTAGGTGAACCTGCTCTGGCAGGAGGGTTGGACTGAATGATCTCCAGAGGTCCCTTCCAACCTTCACCATTCTGTGATTCTGTGATATAAAAGCTAAGTGACATTATAATCCATTTCCCATACCACGTGCACTTCTAGAAAACTTCCTGTTGCGCTTCACAGATATTATATGTGTACCATGAACACTTGCCGTGCTTCTAAAATTTATAGTAAAGGTGGGAAAAGACAGAACAATTTTAGGAACTCGAGATCTTATAATTAAGAAAGCTCCAAAAGTTTTTAAATCTCTGACTTCATCAGACTGTCTTCTCACATCAGACTGTCTGTATTTTGTGTGGTTCTGTATTTCCTGACAGTGCAAAATTTAGCTGATATTTAAGAGACCGAACAAGGGTTTGGTTTTGTTGTTGTTTGGGGTTTTTTGTTTGTTTGTTTATGGAGCCTCTAGCTGCTCTTACCATAATCTATTTAAACCCACCGTGACATTTCGAAATGCACTTCAGCAAAATAATCCTGAAAACAATATGTTCCCCATGCTGATTTAAAGCCAAGCTCAGGTAATCCTAACTAAACCTGTTATCAGAATCTGCAGAGCGTGGCCCTTTTGTGACTGAGTCCCAATTTTTCCTTTATAGAAGCTTCAAGTCAGCTGCCAAGAGTAACTTTAGTTCCCATCTATCAAAGGTGAAGTAGCAGCCCTCTGCCCTTGGCTGTTTGGCTCTTCAGCTGTGCGTGGAATAGAGCCAAACATAACAAATGGAAAGACTTGAGCCAGGAAATAAACACAAAATAGTCCCTGCCGTTGCTACAGGGCGAGTGGCTGGGGGAAGAGGTGCTCAACTGTCCTAAATATGCATGACGCAATGGCACTGTCAGTGACAGCATTCGAGCTGCCTGGGCAATATTTTGAACAGGGGTGTCTGTCTGGAGGAGCAAGGTTTGTGGGAGTGGACAGTGGCCGTCAGCTTCGAAGGACGGCCACGAGTTGTGTCCTGTGCCAACCTTATCTCATTGTCACCAATGGTCTATGTGCTATTTTTGAATTGACAGCTACTCTGGTATGAACCATCTGTCAGAAGGGGGTGAAACGAGCCATCAGCTGCTGGGAGGGTTTTGCCCGTGGTTGGTGGTGGTGGATCTGAAAATTACTGCTGGCAGGAGGAAGCCGACGGACTCTGGGTGGGGTGGAAATGGCGTTGGGAGGAAGGTGTCAGTGTCGGTATTGAACCATGCTCACTGTGAAATGAGCTCTTAATTCCAGGTCAGTCTGGCATGGGGCGGGAATTGGCTCTGTCCACGGCATCGATACCTACCGCTCATTGAGCAGAAGGTTTTTTCCATTCCAGGAAGAAACATGGATATGAAAAGTGCCCTGCTGATGGGAATGAAAAAATCAAAACCCAATAGATGCACTTTCTTTGTTTGTGCTAGAAAGTAGTTTTTAATGCTGTCACAGGTCAACAGTCAGTCTTGTGGCATGACTTCAGTTTGTCTCCTCTCCTAAGCTGCTCTGACTGCCTGCCCTCATCCCTCTCTTTTCTGTGGGTATTTCGTCTGGACTTGTTCTTGCAATATGCCTGCATCTTTCAATAGGCCTCTTTTTAATTCTTTATTCTTTATAATTCTCTTATTTTCCCATTACTTCACACCATTATGGCTCTTTATCATGCTCTTTTTAGTGTAGTAGCTTATTGTAACACTGACTAATTATCATAGAATCATAGAATCGTCTAGGTTGGAAGGGACCTTTAAGATCATCGAGTCCAACCGTCAACCTAACACTGCCAAAACCACTGCTAAACCACATCCCTCAGCATCACGTCTACCCGTCTTTTAAATACTTCCAGGGATGGTGATTCAGCCACTTCCCTGGGCAGCCTGTTCCAGTGTTTGACAACCCTTTCAGTGAAGAAATTTTTCCTAATATCCAATCTAAACCTCCCCTGGCATAGCTTGAGGCCATTTCCTCTTGTCTTATCACTTGTTACTTGGGAGAAGGGATCGAATTATAGATGTTGTTGAGGAAAAACATGTACTGGAAGAAATGGGGTCACGATATAGCTATTGTGCAACATTCTTTCCAAGCTCAAGAATAATGACCTGGAGTATCTCTCTATGCTGACCAAAGTACTGTAGATGGCTGATGCTGCTGGATGTCTCATTGTGGCTATAGTTACAGTGTTCAGAACTATAGTTCATAGTTACAGTGGTTCAGAACATGCAAAACATGCCTTTTAGTTAGCTGTAAATCTGAATTTCTGAACTGCAGAAAGATCTGTTCTTATCCAAGACTTTCTGGTTCTGGACTCGCTGATTTTCCAAGACCACCTTTGAGAGGTCACTCTCTCAAAAGGCTGGGTTGTAGAACCAGCAGTATGCCTGGATGTCAAAATCCAGGCTAAGGTCCACTGTGTCCTTACCCACAGGGACTGATACAAAGACATAACTCAATGGCTTATTTTATGGGACCTCACTATAGCCCCCCGTGGATCCATCATTTTTCTGAAGCCCTTTCCTTAAGGAAAGGATGTTATGCCTACATGTTTTCTAGCTGCTTCCACTTCGGAACGTGTATCAGCCTTCTCATGGTTCTGCTTATGCACCAAATGCAGTTTTTATTCCTTACAGGCTTTGCTAGGGCCACACTACAACTTTTGAAGGCCTTTTCTTTCGGTTTAATGTTTCACTGCACTCAAGATAATACAGCTTATTTAAAGTGTCTGTTCCTTTTACTAAAGGCTTTTGTGTCTTCTTCCTCCTCTCTGTAATTATACAGTCATGTAGCCTGACGTTTATTTACATAACTGCTAGCTGAAATGGTACTAAAACCAGGATCAAAGGCTAGACATGATACGCTTTAGAGTGTAGAGCGCGGTGTCTTCAGGGTATGGCACAAAAGTTGCCTAAACCCTCTGAGATTTGTTACAGTGTGTAAGTCTCTTTATCCGCATTTTACAGATATCAGGAATTGAGCTCCCGATACATTCTCTCTGCCGTGAAATACCCTGACTGAGAACTCACAGTGCACCGTTGTCTTGGCTCAGCTGAGGGTTGGTCTTCTCTTCATGGTGGATGTGGGTGGGACATCTGTGTCTGAACTGGAGGACAGCTGAGAGGACGACTTTCAGTTTTGCCTGTTTATGTAGCAGCCAGTGCGTACAGAGGAGTGTAGTACCCAAAATGCATGTAATCTCTGAACCTTTCCTGGGTGAAGATTCTCATCCTTGCTGTGACTGCAGTGATGTGTGTGCTGATTGCCTTTCTTCAGACTTACTGAAAAGTTATCTACTGATTTTTGCACTTTCCTCTTTAATTAGCCAGATGTCACATTAAAAACTCCACTTCCTTCCATTTGAATTAGGGAGTTTAGAAACAGTATGTTCCACAGATTTTTTTCCCTGTGTTTTTTCCTAAGCCTTGTGGTTGAATTTTAGCCACTCTTTGTTTTCATCTGGGTTTTGGGGAGAATGTCTCATGAAGATATGCAGTCCATAGTCCCTGGGGCTATGACATCTATGACAGCCTTGGCAGTAGTGATCATGAAATAGTAGAGTTCAGGACCCTAAAGAGGAGCACAGTACAAACCCTGGATTTAAGGAGAGCAAGAATTCAATTTTAGTGGTATAACTCTGTTTTTGACTCTGTCTAGATCTAGACATTATCTACAGATCTGAAACTTTTTCTGTTAAAAAAAAAAAAAAATCAGAGAAAGGAGGTCACAAATACTTTTAATTTCCCAAGAAGTGTTTCTGCTCTCACGAGAGAAAATGTGTAAGTCTTGAGTTGTGAGCAGACCTCCCTAAAGCTGTGAGACAAAACTGTTCACAGTAAAAGAAGCAGGCTAACTCATCCATAAATTCAAGCAGTAAGCTTCAGCTATTTCTTGAAATCTCCTTCATGGTTATGAGTTCACACGTTTGTGCTTACTTGAGCTTGCAACTTCAGTGTGAAGTGAGTAGCTGTGGGGATTAACGCAGAGCTAAGCAGAGACATTTGTAGATGAAAGATTCATTCCAAATGCAGTTACTTAAGTCATAATCTTATTCTTAAGTATATAGTATTTTGGTCACTATGGTGATGAGCAGGCTATATAATTATACAGGTAGATAAACAAAGTTAGGTTTGTGTTAAGGTGCTTAGATGGCTGAGGAGCTGAAAAGCGCCTTTTATTCAACCTCACCAGCTTCATGGCAGCTAAATCTGCCAGAGCCCCCGTGCTGGAGCCCTGTGTTGCATTTCTGAAAGTGGATTAAACCCAAACAATTGGAGATGTTTAGGCATTTCATCTTTTCAGGATTCAATGGGATCTGTCATAGTATTTTTGAGAACTCAGCAAGGAACTAATTTTAGATGTTTAAGTGTAAAATAATCCAGTTAACTACATGCCAGTTTATTGGATTTCCAGCCCTGGGCAGAATTATGGAAAAGCTGATATGGGATTTGATTAGTGAAGACGCAGAGGATGGCAATACAATTATAATGTTTGTCAGCATGGCTTTATTGAACACAGGTCTTGTTGGACACTTGATCAAGGGAAATTGGAAAGCTTTGTGCATAAATATACCAAAGCATCTTTCAAATGCTTTTAATTAGTATTGAGCAATATTTTGGACAATAATGAACAACAGATCATATGAATAGATATTCTTATCTGTAGAAACACTTTCAAGTGATTAAAAACAAGGGGAACGGCATTCCTATAGCTAATGAAACGACTTTCTGAGATGCTTTGCTGGCATTTTACAAGATTGGCACTGAGCCCAGCACTAGTCAACAGTGTCATTAATGATCCAAATGTAAATATGCAATCACAGCTGATAAAATTTGTGGGTGTCAAAATGATGAAGCACCTATAAATAATAATGAAGACAAGACATTTAGAGAGGGCAATTTTGACTGCTTGTCAGCTAGGCCTGTGCAAATGGTCTTTTTATTACAGACAAATGCAATCTGCTGCCTCTAGGAATGCAGGTAATTCTGGAAGAATAGATGATAGTGTTTTGAAAACACTGACTCTGAAGACGATCTTGTGGATATAAATCTGAGCAGTTCTGTCTGCGCTGGTAGTCACAGACTGGGAGTTGTGTGTGTTTTGAGTTGAAAGGGGGCATGTCTGATCAACCTTTTAGGTGCATTGGGAGATAAGCAGTTGGTTAATAAAAACACCTTATCTGTGAGCATTGGACAGACCCACACTGACATCTTTTGGTGTCAGGATATGCATAGACTAATCAGGGAGGAGAAGCAACACATAAAATGATTTGAAGGCTGGGGAAAACACTTTTGATAAGTGATTTAATGAGTTCAGTCTCTTCAGTGTGTCAGAAAGATGATGGAGAGGTGACCTGATTGCACCCCAGAAGTACGTTCTCCACAAGAAATAGTGAAGTAGTGAAGAGGCTATTTAAACTAACAGCAACATAGCAAGAACCAATGTTGGATGACAAAGTTTCCTTTGCACTCAGGCAACAAGACCCTTGTTTTTAACAGAAGTAATTATCTTTGCAGCCAAAGAGACGAGGGACTGAACTCTTGATGTCTCAAAACAAACTCCAGATACTCTCTGTGAGAAATGCTGTTGCCAGAAGTTGCTGGGCTTTGATCCAGGGTAGCAGTGAAATGACAGATAATCAGAGGTGATGGGTGACGAATCCTTTCTGACTTTCACACTTACAGAGCCTTTGCACTTCAAGCCCAACTTTCAGTCCTGGCCCTGATTCCTAAGGCAACACAGGTGTTTTGGGCAATGTCACCACTGCCGTAGGTGTAGCCTGTACAAAGAGCTTCCACAGTTCATTAAAATTGTTTAGAGCAGTGCAGTAACAGTTACATGATCACATTTCATCCTGCGATATTCTAAAACAGCTTGCAGACTTACAGATGGGGAAAGCCATGTGTGAAGCACCTAGCCACACGGAGAAAGCCAGACCTGGGACCCCACTTGCCAAGATAGGAGGTATGCTGCGGACCTATCTTTTAAACACCTTTCTGTACCCATCCAATCCAGATGCTTTCTCATCACCTCGGTGCTGATGTGGTGCTTAATGCTTCTATCCAAGCAGAGAGGCTTTCAGGCTGTATTTCATTTTATATATCTGTGTAAAAGGATTCTTTTTATAGCTGAAGCTGCTCAGCTTCACAGCAGTGGTGAGCTCTATCCTTCTATCTCATTACTCTTTCCCTAGAGCTTAGGTATAAAACCTTCCTGTTAGTTGCTCTTAATGTAGTCGCAGTCTGTTGCACTGTGTTAACTTGTGAATGCATTGTCTAGCAGACTCATTTTTATGCTAAAAGAAGACAGGAGGGAGCGGGGAAAGGAGGGGGGAAAATAGTGTTAATGGAAGCAGCAAGATGGGAACATGTCAGAAATAAGAATAAGTGATCTTTTGTGCTGCAGCACTCTGTCTTTTGCCTAACCTCTGACAACTGTGGTTCAGGTCAGAGTCTTTTCAGAGACTCCAGTGGCCTTTGGGTAAGGCTTTTTGTACTGAGTCCTGAACTCCTGTAGATAAATCATGTATTTGGAGCCATCCACTCAAGTGTACTTCTGCTCCCCTGGAGGACCACTGGGAATGGCTCCCTTTGTCAAATGTGACCCCCTTCAGGTCACAGAGCCTAAAGTGTCTGCTCTTTTATGCTGGAAATAGCAAGTTACCTTTACAATGGAATAGGTACCACAGTGTTCGTTGGGACTTCAATAGGAAGGTTCAACTGGCTACAACAACTTCCAGGTGTTTGAACGGTTGGTGGGACCTGGCAGACAGCCCATTATTGCCACAGGGGCTTGTTCAGAAAAAAGCTCCAGTGACCCTTGGAGAGGAAACAGAGAGGTAAGTCCCTGCTGAAAGCTATTTGATGTATCTGGTTATTCTTTCTTGGAGAGAGCGGTTCCCCTCACGTTTGATGCTTTTTGTCTGGCACTCCAGTACTTTCTCTGCATTGAAACAGCATGTTTTTAGTCTGTGCTTTGTGGCTTAGTCCTGGATTTCTAATTGCATCTCCACTGGGAGGTCACTAAGGCACTCTTAATCAGAAGAGGACAAGAATTCCTGTTTTAAAACATCTTTCTGGTCTCAAATGATGCCCTGAAAAAATCCTCATGATGTATGACATAGCTCCTGGAAGCATGAAGGGTATTAAGAAGTGAGACCAAATCTTCAGTTTTTCTCTAATGAAGTTTTTTTGAATTTTGTTAATGGATTTTTTTTATGAGAGTCTCCTACTTCCTTTCCCTTTCCCTTTCCCTTTCCCTTTCCCTTTCCCTTTCCCTTTTCCTTTTCCTTTTCCTTTTCC
>VZSZ01012189.1:942171-1043621 GCA_013398815.1 Ibidorhyncha struthersii | reverse complement strand
CCCTTCCCTTCCCTTCCCTTCCCTTCCCTTCCCTTCCCTTCCCTCACAAGACTGAATTGGTTACAGTCACTACCCAGAGGCAGCAGATACAGGAAGGGATGTCTTGCTCAGCAATCATTTTCACATTGTTTAATTATTATGCCAATGAAGTGGCAACACTTTAGTAAATCACAAGGTGCACGTTAATCTTGCACAAAGACTTGCACTTCACCTGAACCAACTGTTCTTTCCCTCTCGCTGTAAGAGCTCAATGTTATTATTTTGTCATTCTCATGTTTGGGGGAGGACCTTGTCATCAGGCACTTCGGTGCTGGGAAAAAAGGGATGGGAGAAAAAAAAAATCTTATGGGCACAACCAAAGAATAGGAAAGGGAAGGGATGTGAGGGTCAAGGGTTCAAACGTGTTTGGAGGGAATTGGAGGAGGACAGTAAGCTGGGCATCCCTGATGATGCCTGTTGCTCTCCAGAGGCATCCAGGGAGCCAGCTGATGCCACCCACAGGTGCTGTGCTTGGACACCTGATAGGCTGGGATATAGAAACAGGCCCTCTCATCATCTCTGTCTTCTCCATCAACTTTCCTCCTCTTGGTGCTTACAGGACAAGTTTGGCCAGGGTTAAGAAGAGGTCAGTGAGGTGATGCCACAGCCTTGGGTGGGGCCTTGAGTGGACAGAAGGAAAACGGAGAGGGTAGGGGAGCAGTAGTGCCAGGATCAGGAGGTCATAGAGGAGCCAGAGAGAAGGACCACAGCTTGGGAGTGTTCAAAGTTGCAGCCTGGAGCAGAAATGCTCGAGAGCTTCGGTTAGCAGTTGAACTGTCAAGTGTGGAGGTAAGAGGACAGTAAAAGTTCAGAAAAGGCCAAATCATTCTCTCCATCCCCCAAGGAGATTCTGGGGCATGTGTTTACAGCTTAAAAAGAGAACGGAGGAAATGGAAAAAGCTTTGAGTGATTTCAGTGAATCAGGCCCAAAGGCAGTTTGAGAGACTCATCAAATGCAACAACTTCAAAGAGGAGCATTTAGGAGGTGCACATTAAGCACAGCTTTGGCCCCAAGCTCCTTGCAGTATGTTCCAGCAGCTTTATTGACTCTATAGGCTCACAGGCAAGGCTGTATATTGTTATAAGCCAACACATGGTGGACTTTTATACGCACCTTGTTGGGAAGAGGCTAGTTCTCCTAGAACAGATCCAAAATAACTAGTCCCTTCTGAAAAAAACTTGGCTCTTATCACTCTGTTATTTTTATTGGTTTCCTAAAATACTGAGTACTTCAGAGGAGAAACAGATGGGCAAAGATGCTCGTCACTACAAGCTCTCATTTTAATGTTAAATATAATGCAGGTTTTGGAGAATGAGTAGAATAGACAGCTTGGAGGTTACAAAGGACAGTCTTTGCAGGAACATAACAACATCTGTGCCATTGCTGCTATATTATTTTATCTGTTTAACTACCTGCGTTGTGGTTTTTAAATTTACTTTAAGCCAAAAACTACAGGATTTTACATTGAAGGCTTAAAGGTCAGAGAGCTACTAACAGACAAAGCTAATTTATACCCTATAAATATGACCTTAACATGGGAGCTCTAAAACAGGATGCAGTTTAGCCTTTGGGCACTTAATTTTCCCCAGAAATCTTTCTGAAGCTGGGATGGTTATAAAGGTATTACCAAAGTTCATGACCTTTCCTGAGAAATCTGCATACAATTTGAAGCAAACCTGGATTGTTCAACAGGTTTGCAAGAAACTGGAGTTAAGCTCAACAGAAAGTTCCTGATTCTTACGAACACTACTCTTTGGAAGCCTGTCTCTAAAGGAAATTCTAGTAATTTTTTTTGCTAAAATCAAAAAGTGGCAACACCAAAAGCAGATCAGTATAACTTGTATGTTCCAGACTTCCTGCTTTTAACTTTGGGGTTGAGTGAAGTTTGACTATTTTATATTATTACTTATTAATCCATTACAGTAATATGTGTTTAACGGTTCAAGAAAATTATATTCTGGACAATACAGTGAATTGACAACTATTTCCAGATGGTTCAGGTGACAGATACGCTGTTACCTCTGCCAGGATACAGGACACACAAAGATGAAGTGGGGTCTCACAGGGTCTCACAGAAAAATCTGCATGAGATACGGGAGTTAACTCCTAGTCTGGTGTGTTAAATCCACTGGGTTGTTGTCAGCTTGGGTGTTTGTCGGCAGGGCAATGTGTGGGTCTGTTGTCACTGTGTATAATGTAGGAAGTCTGACATATTCCGGAAGTATTGGGCTTAATTCTCGCCTGGTGTAGATAAATCCAACATTTCTGGATGTACAGCAGTGTCAGATTGAGCATCAGAGAATCTACAGCTGTAATAAAACCTCAAATTCCACTCAGTCAAAAAGTCCAGGAAGAAACGCAGGGCGTATCCCGTGAAACCTGGGCTTCATGATGACCCCATCAAACCTAGAGTGTCTTTGCTTGCGAAAGCAAAGGTAGCAAGATGTCATGCAGGATCGCAGCTGAGGCAGTGTTAGCCACATTCAGGCATCTTATGTGTGCTTTTTCCTTGCTTCATCACCAGCCGTTGCCAGTGGATGCTGCAATTCAAAGTGCTTGACGCTGTCAGAGTGCTCTCGGTGCTGAGATACTACAAGGACTTAACGGTTTGGATTCTTCTCTTTAATTGGTTTTGTGCTGCATTTTTAAACAGTGCTTTGCCTTGTCCTGGCTGTTCTTCCTCTGAGGTGGAAGTCCAGCTCTCAGTAACCTTGTCCTCTTACACAGTGCTCCATCATGTCGCTAGCCAATTTTAGAGATTGGCAGGCAGCAACGAAAGCGCAGGGCTTGACTTCACACAAGGAAAGCATGTGGCTGCTGATGGCTTTGTTCTGTTCCTGGCCCTCCCAGGAGTGTCATGCCATGACCTAGTCTGCCTGATTGCTGCAGCAGAGCCTTTCTCCATCACAATATGCTCAAGCCCCAGAGTCCATAACAACTCTGGGAAGGATGTCAGAGAATCATAGAATGGTTTAGGTTTGAAGGGACCTTCAAGATCATCTAGTTCCAACCCCCTGCCCTGGGCAGGGACACCTCCCACCAGACCAGGTTGCTCCAAGCCCTGTCCAACCTGGCCTGGAACACCTCCAGGGATGGGGCAGCCACAACTTCTCTGGGCAACCTGTTCCAGTGCCTCACCACCCTCAGAGTAAAGATTTTCATCCTAATATCTAATCTAAATCTCCCCTATTTCAGTTTAAAACCATTACCCCTCATCCTATGGCTGCACTCCCTGATAAAGAGCCCCTCCCCATCTTTCCTGTGGGCCCCTTTTAGGTACTGGGAGGGGCTATAAGGTCTCCCCAGAGCCTTCCCTTCTCCAGGCTGAACAACCCCAACTCTCTCAGCCTGTCCTCATAGGAGAGGTGCTCCAGCCCCTCTGATAATCTTCATGGCCTCCTCTGGACCTGCTCCAGCAGGTCCATGTCCTTCTTACGTTCAGGGGCCCAGAACGGAACAGAGTACTCCAGGTGAGGTCTCACGACTGTCATGGTTCCGTTTTACCTCAAACAAGGACATTGACAGTAGAGTAGAGGTGGAGAATCACTTCCCTCAACCTGCTGGCCACGTTTCTGTTGGTGCAGCCCGGGATGCGGCTGGCTTTCTGGGCTGCAAGCACACGTTGCCGGCTCATATCTCACTCTGCTTGCATCCCACAGAAATGCCAAGAAATTTTGCATCCTAAAGCTGTCCTGGTTTGTCTGCTAAGAACCTCACAGTCTTCAAAGATGTCAAATAATAATATGGATATTTATATAAAAGACACTAAGTACTTATTTTTTGTAGCTAATTATTAATAACTGTAGCACCGGAATATACCCTGGTCCCTGTGACAAATCTGCTATTCAGACCTTTGAATCTGGGAGTCCTGGTGGACAACAGGATGACCATGAGCCAGCAATGTGCCCTGGCGGCCAAGAGGGCCAATGGCATCCTGGGGGGCATCAAAAGGAGTGTGGCCAGCAGGTCGAGGGAGGTCATCCTCCCCCTCTACTCTGCCCTGGTGAGGCCGCATCTGGAATAATGCGTCCAGTTCTGGGCTCCCCAGTTCAAGAAGGACAGGGATCTGCTGGAGAGGGTCCAGCAAAGGGCTACAAAGATGATTAGGGGATTGGAACATCTTTCATATGAGGAGAGGCTGAGGGATTTGGGTCTCTTTAGTCTGGAGAAAAGAAGATTGAGGGGGGATCTTGTTAATGCTTTCAAATACTTGAAGGGAGGATGCCAGGGGGATGGGAGCAGTCTTTTTTCAGTGGTGCCCATTGATAGGACGAGGGGTAATGGGCACAAACTTGAACATAGGAAGTTCCATCTTAACATGAGGAGGAACTTCTTTACTTTGAGGGTGGTGGAGCACTGGAACAGGCTGCCCAGAGAGGTTGTGGAGACTCCCACTCTGGAGACATTCAAAACCCGCCTGGACGCTGTCCTGTGCAACCTGTTATAGATGACCCTGCTCTGGCGGGGGGGTTGGACTAGATGATCTCCAGAGGTCCCTTCCAACCCTGACTATTCTGTGATTCTGTGATTCTGTGAATCTGCCATCAGCCCCTACCCAATAGCATTAAATCGATATTTTTTGTGGAGTGGCTAGAAAAACACCAGTCTCAGGGCTATTTTGAAGAGCGTCATGGTGGAAATCGTGCCCTCCCAGAGGCCTGTCAGGGACCCTCTGCTACTCCCCTCTTTCCTGTTACCACCAAGGTCAGTTGCCCGAGTGCCATGGTTGGGTCTAGTTTTGGGGATGTGGCACAGGCAGAGAATCTGTCCCTGGAGGAGCCTGGTTTTGTCGTGATCGTCTCACCCTTAGCACATACCCCCCATTGCAGAGCTCCCTGGGTCATTTCTGCACAGGTAGTGAAATAAGGCAGTGGCTTTGCAGGAGGGACTGACGTGCTCAGATGCCGTTAACTGCCACGAGGAAGGAGTGAATACCCTTATAGCTAAGGCTGGCAGCGCTTCTCACTTTCCTTCCTAACTCAATTACACACTCCCTATGATAAACACTAAAAGAAAGAGCTAGAAAAGGGTACAGGTGCCTACCAAAGGTTTTGGACAGATACTTAAAGCTGTGCCGTGCCGTTAGATACTCGTGCAACCTGATTTGCACTGTACGATCTTTAGGGGTGGAGTGGTGATAAAGAGGAAATAGATCAAACACCTCTCTGTAATCTAGATGCCTAAAATCCCCTTCAACTGGGATTTCAAAGGACTGAATAAGGACCACTTGAGGGTCAGGGATGGCTTGTAGCAGTTTTATGGTCAACACGTGGTAAATTTAAGTCTGAACTCACCTGAGTGCTTTTGGGCCAGCTCTTACACAAGTAGGCACTTGCTCGGCATCACCTTCCATTTCAGGGGGGGAAAGGAGGACACGAGTGAGGCAGCTCTGTGCTTATTCAAGTGAACACTTAAGCATCTAAACAGTGACAGTGAGCTGAATTGCATTCCGTTCTCGGATTGATTTTTTGCACATCTGAGTACTGCCGCTCCCAAATTCCCTGCACTCTCTCGCTGCACACAAAAAATAACGCTCCACTCTTTTGTAGCACCTGTGTGCCAAAACTCTGTGAATGCAGTGGATGTAGAAAGGCACTAAATTATGCCCTATAACATTCTTTATAGTGCTGTTTAATGGCTTTCTTTTATAATGCTATTTTTTTCCGTAGACTGTGGCTGTGATGGGGCTATGTGGTGTTTTGTTGATGCTCTGAAAGCTGTTCCTCTCTAAGATACTTTTCCTTTTGCACTGTTGAGTTGGTTTCTTGCCATTTCAGCAGCAGTAGTGATGTTATTGGAATGTGTAATTTAATGTGTTGTAATTGAGGCAGAATTGGGACAGGTGAGGTCTGGAAAGTGCAGTCCTGAAATCTGTAGGTCTCTCCTTGATCAGCAACTTCCCACGAGAGAGAGAGAGATGCATTTTGCTGTCATATGTATGTCTGACTGTGACTTTTACTCACTGTGTGTTTTCCTGCGGCATTTAATATAGTATCCTTCTATATGATGATGCTGGCATGTAACCACATAGCCTGGTTTCAATTTGTCATTGTAGTTGACAGTGCACCTTATCCTTATAAGGTAGACAAGGAAAAAAATGCCAGTCACCCTGATACCCAGAGCTTTTGATAAACTGCAACTCTGTAGGAGAGAGGTGTGTGTACAGGACCAGGAGGAAATCTGTTGTCCTTGACATGAAGTTTTTCAAGTATGGATTCTGTGCTAATGGGGAGAGAGAGAGACTAATACGCCCTGAGCTGGTATTTCTATTAATCCCAGGGGTTTTTAGATCTGGCAGACTTTAAGGAATCTCAGTGTAACAGTGCAAGACAGCTTTGGGACAGAGGGTATTTCAAGAAGGAATAAGAAAACACTTGAGCTGGGGCAGTTCTAACTCCACAACAAATACCCTGTTTTTATAGCACTCTTCATTTTCAAAAGAGCTACTTGATGCTGGTGTGTCCCACCAAACAAAGAAAATTCCGAAAGAAATTCAGCCTTTTACTTGCTTTTGGCCTGACAAGGACCTTTTTTTGAGGTTCACGAAGATAAATCTGTAAGTACAAATGTTATTTTCCTGCAAGACACGCTTGGGGGAAAAAAAGACAGGTTGTGTTCAGGAACCTATGGCAAGCGAGTTTCCCACCTGGGTGAGTACAATTTAATTGTATGTTCCATGCCAGAGAAACAATGGGTTTGCACTTAACATGAAATGTATTGTCTTGGGGGATTAGTGCACCCAGGCTGAGGCTGGAGGCACTCTGATCCTCCCACTGTGGCTTTCTGGCACTAGCACACAAAGCAACAAAGGGTGACTTGATCCCATTTGCTATTTTTCCTCATTATTCCACTGACCTGACCAAGAGATACGCAAGTGCTGATTTAATCCGGCACGCATTATGCCTGAAGTCTGTGCGTTGTGTAGGCATGACATATGGATCCCTTTTGACTTTATCACCTCTGTGAAGTTATATGCTTTGCACATGCATCTTTCAGTCAATTTACTGCAATCACGTTATATAGATGCAGAACCCAACACGAGATCAAAGTGCTCGAACAAAATGGCTTGTGTTGGTTCGGGAAACAGAGAATCTCAAATACATTACAAAAAGACGTGGGTGAGTATGACCCCAAAGTGCTTGCAATAGAAGAAATTGCTCGACAGATACATAACAATGGAGCTTGAATAGAACTGGAAATCAGAGGTCCATCAAAACTGAAATTGCTGTGGTTAAAATTAATGTTGGAATATGTTTGCAAGTGCTGATTTCAGTAGCATTTGAAGCTGAGTCCCTTTCTATCTGTATAGCATGTTGTCCATCTTAGGAATGCAGATGTATTACAATGGGAAAAAAGGGTAAATAATATCTGGTTTTGTTGGTATTATGAATTTACTGTGGATACTGACATAAACCACTTAACTCTAAATTCTTTGGGGATTACGTTGTCTCTGTTAGAGAGGTCTTGTCATGGACATCCATTGTTCTGGCAGTGGTCACAGGTGCTTCAGAGCTGTCTCAAACCGGTGTCCAAAACAGAAGAGGTCAAGGCAAGCTACACATCTTGGTGTGTCCTCTGATCCAAAAAGCTTCAGCCAGCTGGACAAAAAAAAAGGTAGTGATGGGCAGTCAGCTTCTGAAACCCAGTTTGTGCCCATTATAACATGATGAACATCACCCTCTTAAGAAAAGCCATTTTGTATATTTTGTATGGCACCGATTTCTTCTTCTTGGGAACCTGGCATTGGCCAGCTAACAGGTGGTCTCTGCATATCACCGTCTTACTGCATGGCCTTTCCAGAAGTGTTCAACCCTCTCTCTAATGAGGTTTTTATGAGGACGACCTCATGTTTTCTGCTAAAGGAGGTACCATGAACCCATATTGCAAGAGGGCAACTCTACCCGGTGCCATGGTGTGCAACTTTGGCCTTGATTCCACTTAGAGAAAAGGACTTAATTTCAGCTGTGTCAGGCATAAACGTTTGCTGCCCAGCTCCATATGTGGATACAAGGCGAAGGGACACCTAAGACAAAGTCTGCTGCAGTTTAAATCACCCAATTTAGATGCACCTGACTGTTTACAAGCCCACAGTAAATGGGCTAATGTCAAGAGGTGATGATGAGCGTGCTCGCTCTTCTGAAGGTGGCTTGTTACCTGATATTAAATATGTCTTAAATCTGAGACAATATTGGTTAAGTTAAACATGTTGATTCAGTGGAATTTGGTGTCCAGCAGAAATGTATCTATTTGATGACACACTTCAAAAATAAATTAACAGCTTTCCTTTGACTCTCATATTGACATTTTCTGCTCAGTAATAGCAAAATCAAAACAATAACATTCAGTTTTGTCAGAGTGAAATATTTGGCACCAGTGCAGCCTGAGAAAAAATTTGGAAGCGTTTTTCTTAGGATGAAAATTCTAATTTTCATCAACCTCATTCATATTTTTTAAGGATAACTTGAATGGAAATTAGAATGTTGCAACAAGCCCCACATGCAAAATCTCTGTTTACCTGGTGAATATGAATGTATTTGAATGCCATAATGGAATTTGGCTTTATTAGTCACTCTGAAGAGAATATGAAAAATGCTGAAGTCTAGCCAACTTCTGTTAATACTGATAGGCTTATCTATGCTTAGGCTGATCAGTGTCTTAAATGTTCTAGGGAAAAGCACAAAATTAGAGGCTTTGACCTAATTTGGTGTATTCCACCTGGACTGCACTATATGCATTTGAGCTCAGGGAAAGATTTAACAATTTATCAGTGTGCCAATTAGAGATGCTTTTGCAATACCCATTTCCATAATTTTGGACCAAAATGTTGTGAGATTTGCACAGCTTTCAACCTCAATGTTAGACTTAATTCAGCTGTGAGTGAGGTTTCACAATCTGCTTCAGGGCCCAGATGCTTCCCTCTTCCTTTGGCACTGTGAATTTCTTCTATTGCTTAAAATACTTACTATGTTCCCACAGATACTTGCTAAAAGTTTGTAAAAATCTGAGTATCCCAGAATGGTTAGATGTTCCTTAAGTAGTCCCTATTTTATTCAAAGAGCAGATTTCCGTGAGCTCCAGGGGACTCTAGGGCAGGATTCAGTTGCCTGAACACAGGCATCTGGTGCCACTGCCCTACGTGGGTATCCGTGGGTGGATACCAGAGATGATACAGGATTTATGAGAAGCGGTAGAGGTTCTAGAGGTTGGGCAGGATACTCCCACACTGTCTGAGATTACAATAGGTGCTAAGACGTTTAGGCAGCTGAACTGGGAGTTCAGTAGGGCCGTACATTTCAGTTCTTGCCACATTTGTTAGTGAAAAATGTTTTTGAAAAGGTCTTTTCCCTCCCATCCCATCTTTTCTCTTTCATGCAGTAATCAGGCAGAGTTTGTGCAGCCAAATTTTACTTTATGCATCCCGTAACGGTCAGATCTATTTTCATAGCCTGTAAGTAGATCTCGCTGGGAACAGAGATGTTTGGGAGCAAGTTTACACTGAAGGGGTTTTTTGTTTGGTTGGTTTTGGTTTTGTTTTTCTTAAATTATCAGTAGGATCAAACCAAACCCTAGAATGAGGCTGTATTTTGGTTAAAACTTGACCAAATCTGGTTTTCACTCATAACTATGTGACTCATCTCTATTCTCTTGAAGTTATTCTAGCTCACCCAGCTAGTTTGTCTTATTTCTTTGATTTGTTGTGATAGTTAATTAGAGGGAGAGAGACTCTTCCGGTGAGTGATTAATTCCTCTCCTTCCCATTTTAGCATCAGCTGAATCGCTCTCTGGAGATAGCTGTCTCTTTCCATTGCCTGGGAAACTCATTTAGACCAGAGTCTAAGTGTAGGGTAGCGAAAGGTCCTCTAAGTGACTTGACCAGGGTTTCTCAGGGGGTCAGTGGCAGAGGAAGGAGGGAAACCTGTGTCTCCTGCAATCCAATGCACTTTACCATCCACCTTAGAAATATCTTTCCCATGGTAATTCTTGTCTAGAGAGCGAAAATCAGAGAGGAGTGTTGGGTTTTTAAGTTGCGTAACATGCCAGGATCATATAATGGAAACAAGTCAGTGGCAAAACACTGGGGGAGGCTGAATTCACTTCAGGGAATGGAATCCGATTCTATGCAATATCAACATCTGGGGAAAAGATAACCTACCAGATACGAGGCAATTTCAGTTCATTAAAAATGTATGTGCACTCTCCAAAACACACTATCATGGGAAAATCAACAAATATGAAAACAAACTCATCAGGACTATTGCTATAATTGAGTAAATGATCCTGTTGTTAATCTGAAACACATAACTAATTCAGAAAGCACATGTCATAGTCAGACACTGCAGATAATGTGATTAACACATATATATGACTCATTACTGTGCTGACTCTTTCAATTTAAGCACACTGAGTTATCACCTCATTCCTCAAAGGTAACATTCACACCGTTCTTAATTATGTCTGGTTAAGCAAGAGTCAACATTAAGGTGATTGATCAAAGTTATAAGGCAGGAAAAGCGATTATTTTCATTACTTGCTGCGGTTTTCCCAGGCTGGTCCTGCAGCCCAGCTCAACTCTAATGCCTAGATCTTGTCAGGTTTTGGATACCGGGACCGGTGATGTCCCTTTTCACTTGTAAAACTCCGGGGTCAAGTTCCAAAGTGATTTATGTGCCTGGGACGGTTGCGAGGTGTGCGGGCAGGCTGGGTGAACGCTCCCAGTGAAATCTGCTGCAGTCCCATGAAGGGTCATGTTTGAAAACGTGCTCTGCCTAGCAGCTGTCCGGATCACCCAGTACCTCAACTGGTCAGGTCAGCCCCTGGCTTACCTCCAGGTGCTCACACCTCTGCTCCTGACCATTCCCAGAGCGACCTCAGGTTTCAAAAATGCAGGAAATGGGCCAAAATCCCTCCCAGGGGAAAAGTGTTTGGATTTATGCCCCATCGCACCTCACGGTAGGACAAGCTGAACTGTGCGGTCATGTCTGGTGCAGCACTCCTGCAGCCTGTGGTTGCAGCCGTCCCGATGTGGAGCCAAGACCCGTCGCTCCATAGGGAATTGCTCTTGCCATAGGGCTGCTGTGGGAAACCAACCTCTAATACCCAGTGGGTTTTAAACTGATCAGCTCACTGCCCTTTCTTCCTCAGTGATGAGGTTTGGGAACCATACTGTGAGATGAGCCGGTGTAAGAACTACCCTGGAGAAAGAGGGGCTCTGTTTTGTGCGTATTACTGCAGGCTTAAATACCTATTGCAATATATCTCTCCCTCGGTGTATAGAGAGAGTTACGGTGCCAAGGAGGGGCTGTAGGTTTCGTTGCCAGAAGGCTGTGAACTAGTCTTGAAGTTGCTTATGAGATGTAGCCCTGAACTTTTGTAGGTGCCCGGTGGGATTTTTGTCCTTCTCTGGCTTGAAGTTCTGAAGTGGCTTTGCGCCGTCTGTAAATCACGTCCAGTCCAAATTCCCACCAGCTGTAAGCAAGAAAGACCTAACTGCAGTTCGTGTGCCATCAGGTAGAGAGTCCTGTCCATATGAGAAACTGCAAAAAGTCCTAAAAAGACCTTGTTAAGGTCAAATCTTTAGCAGCTGGAAATTAGCATGGCTTGATTATTACCTACATGCTTCGAGTGTCAAATACCAGCTGCAAACCTGACCCTGTAGCTGAAAGCTCCCTGTTCTGCTTGCTTTTTCTGGGCTGTTAGCTGAGGTTGAGCGTCAAGCTGAGTAAAGCCAGCTAATGAAAGCATCTCTCTCTGGAGAGGGTTATGCCTTTCTGTTGAAAGAAATATGTTCCTGTGCAAATCTCACAAGGCAGTTTGGAGATAACCATCCTTATCGCTTCCTGATGTCTGGGTGAAACGGGTTCACCTGCCTTAGGGCAGACAGCTTCCTAAACCACTCATGCATTTGAAAATGCTTCAGGTGGAGGGACAGCAATAAAACACAGCCAGAAGCATTCAGTGGGAAGGAAATGAGCTGCACCGCCCCTGCGTGCTGTGCGTGAAGTGGGACACCTGAAAAGATCTGTCCCCCCAGTGAGGTGGTGTTACGATCTAGCCAGTGGTTCCCTGGGGAATTATTTTTTTTTAATGTTGGAATATGCTGAACCAGAAATAACAGAAGATCTCTTTGTATCTGCAGCCCTTGTGCTTGTGATATCTTCCCATTAACCTTATATTTTAATGATCATGAGTCAGCCCGTGTAGAAAGGTCCAGAAATTATCCACTGCCGGTATCCGTAGCTCAAAACTGCCCCACCTGAGGCAAACCTGAGCTACTGGCTGTAAGACCCATTGCATGTGAGATATACCCCTGTCCTAATTTCCCAATTTATCTTATTGATTTCAACTTAATTAACTAGATCAGTAAATCATGCTATTGGATGCAAAAATAAGAACACATGCAACCATAATGGTTTTCAAGTGTTAACTTATAGGGGCAGTTAAAAAAAAGCCAAAAAACTGCTCTATCCACCTGAAATTGCTCCTCCAGTCCTGCAATGACGTTGCAATACATTTTCTCCTTACCTCTGCTCTGGGCTTGTGTTGTGCGTAGCTCCTCACCTACTCTTACAATGTATTTGAAAAGAAATCAAATATTGTGTAGGCAAAGAACCAGCCGTCTTGTAATTATATTTCATATTGATTGGGAAATGCTGGAGCAATATGCAATTCAAGGTATCTGAAAGGAATGAAATGCCACCTGGTGACCCTCACAATTAATGTACCACTGGGACCATAAAAATTAGGAGGTTCCATGCGGCAACACAGCACTGTGGCTTCTGGTTTAATTTCGCAAGTGGTTCCATTTTGTCACTTTAGCGGAGTGGCTCAGAGAACTGGGGAGGGTTTATATAATTATTCCCCATCCCTTCTTCTCTCATACCCTCTGCCCCCACTAGTAAAGCAAATTCAAATTGGGCCAGAACAGAATGACTGGAGATCTCCATTTTTTATTATTTTATTTAATTCCTAGTGTTGAGCATCCAAGGTTCTTACTGTATCATAGAAATATGTTTCAGATTGCTTTTTTGTTCAAGGGTTGATGAGTATATTTTTGTTGCATAGGACCATTGTTGTTTGTGGGCCTTTGCAATTTTTGTCATCAAATATTGCAGATAGTGAGTCCTACTGACGTCGTGTCTTGGCAATGGTTGCAGTTTTGTCACAATGTCCTCAAACCCTTCCTACTTTTCCAAAGATGACTCCAGTGACAGGAGCCACCTTTTGTTTGTATGCTTTCTCTCTGCAAAGAGAAAAAAACAGGGTGATCATAAAGATGCCAGCCCCAGTTATTCACTTCCACAGAAGTGGTTAGTTCCTTTTTTAATCTACAAGGTATTTTTATTATGCTGTGTTTTACATCCCTGAAGTCTGGCTTGTATTTTTGAGCTGCCACACTGCTGCCATGAGAAGGGAACAAAAATTCATGAAGCAACCTGTTATCTGTGGTCACACAAATTTCTTCTGGCCTCTCCTAGACACCTGCACTCCGACCTCAACTCTCTCCTGTAGCATTGCCTGATGATAAGCCTGATGATAACGTTCAAATATCCCAGAGGCTCATCTCTGTGTATGCTTTTGGGCCTGAAGAATTGTTGTTCACTGGCCTTAAAACAGTTGTGAAATGAATTGGTCTTTATAGCCTCAGAAGCACTCTTTGGTCACCAGACGCAGCAGGTACATGAGCAGCTTCTGTTGAGTTTTTTCACTGCAGGGGGGTCCGAACATCAGCCTTAGAGTTGCTGGGCGGCACACAGAAAAATTCAGGGCGTTTGACCTGTTAATATAAGGCAACTTTAAAATTTGTGACTTCTCTTATTTTCCAAGACTTTCGGTAATCATGAGCTCATAGAGGCCACAGCAATTTTGCTGGCTGCATCTTCTCATGGTCTTTGTGGTGCGTCTTTGCTTTCAAGCTTGGAGGGAATAACAGCAGTAGGTCTGCAAGGGCGCTGTGAAAACTTCCCTGAGCTCAGTAGCTTCCCCGAATTTTTGCTTTCTAGCAGTCTTCTCAAGGGAAGTGAGATTACATTTGGTGACTCACTGTGAAGAGGCTCTCAACAAGTCCCAGGAAATGTTCTTTGAAAAGCTGGGTGCACCAAACAGCTGCAACAGCAAATAAGCACATTTAGCTTTGATGTTTTTGATGTAGAACCAGTAATTTCATTGTTGGCCTTATTACGGCAGCAAAGCATGTATTAACAGGGCATAATTTACTTTGAAAAGGAGAGCAAAAATGTTTACTGTCTTCCTGGTAATGCAATTGGCCTGTTAGATGATCATCTATCTGGCATGACAGCATCTCCTATTTCTATGCAGATTTGTTATTTAAGCAAATTTTATGTAGGTGCAGGAGGGGAGGGGGTGTTCTTTCTTTTAATGTACACCTATAATTTATTTAGATCAGAGCTTCCCTGCAGGGAACTAAAAATAAAATCTTCATATCTACTGTGTTACAAGAAGAGAGTTTGCAAAGACAGTCTTGTTTCTTGTCTCCTTAGAGACAGCGCTGACAGTGTGGGACTTTCTGTGCCCCTCTGAGCATTACTGAAATTGCCACACGTTAAGGCTGTTTGATCAGTGGAACCATAACTTGGATTTAGAAGCATTTTCCCTGGACCTAAAATATTAACAAAGGCTATTCCAGTTTATGACATTTCTTTCTCTTGGGAGCAATGGTGAGGAGCAGGCAGAAGGCTTAGGGACCCTTTAGCCCTTCCTTCCTTCAGTTAGACCAATTTCTGCCAGGGGAGTGTCACATGGACTCTTGGTTTCCTAACATATGTAGGACCAGGATCACCCTTAGAAGCAAAACTGCTCCCATGGGTGAGCTATGGCTTAGACAGACCTGTTCCTCCCCTGGAGGTGCATATTTCCTCCAACACTGTGGTGAGTTTTCTCTTTGGATAGGGACCCTTTTTAACTGGGATGAGCTGTGGCCATAGTGTGGATCTTTATTTGCAGACAGCCCTAGGCAAGGCACCATACTGAAAAGATTGTGCTCTTCCTTGGACTTGAGATGCTGGCGCTAATTCTGTGCAGAGCTGCTTAGATCAGTGCTAAGCGAGGTCTCTTTGCAAAGCGATGCATCTTATGTACTTTAGCTGTGGAACGCCTTCCTACAAGATGTGGTGGATGTTAAAAATTTACACAGATTCATAGAAGCATAGAATGGTTAGAGTTAGAAGAGACCTTAAGGATCACCTAGATTCAAAATCGGACTGACAAGTACCTGGTGGGGTAAAAATTAAATCCATCAAGGCCTATTCAATTTTAAGACAACATCCCTGATGCAGAAAATCCATAAGCTGCAAAACGATGGAGAGTATTTGGCTATGTGTTTGCCTGTTCTTTCAGTCTTCCTTGAGCATCTGCTGGGGGAGACGACTGGGGAGATAAATGGGCCTCTGGTCGTGAAGCTCTCAAGGTGGAAGCTATTATTTGCTTGACAGGGGCTGGATATGAGCCTTGCAGGGGTCCAAAATACTGCCTGCCTTCCTCATATCTGTGTTCTGGCAAGAGGAACTGAAACACCTAAAGCAGCTGTGGTTTAAGTTGAGTAGAGATCCCACAGCCACCTCAATTTCCTGCTTGGAAATTGCTGTTCCCGGTGGCTGCTTGATGCTGCCAAGGAGGGCACCTCTTGGGACACTGCTGGAGAGGAAAGGGGGTCTGCACTGCCCAGAGGAGCAACTGCCAGAGCCGAGGTTTTCTGGGAGTTTTTTGTACAGGGAGGAGCCCGGTGGGCTCAGGCAGGCTGGGAGGGATGTCCCACCATGGAGAGGGTGGCTCTCACAGTGCTGTGCAAGGCCAAACACAAAGTGGGTGCTTGGGGATGGGGGGGGCGGTTCATGATGCTTGATTTGGGACATTTCCAAAATGCACAGCTGAACTTGGTGCCTCTATAACTTACAGAGAGAAAAATGCATTTGGTCTGCTTTAGGCATCTGGTTTAGGACGACTTGAGAGGGCTTCTTAAAGAGGATGGTTCTTCTTCCAAGATGCACAGCCATACTTAGCTGAATCCCTCCCCTGCTTTTGTGCTAAGAAGGTTTTCCTCACAGATAAGGACAAACGTCTTATTTTTCAGGGAATGAAGGAGTGTGTTGAGGCTGCTGTTGGCCCAGACATGTCTGGAAGCTTGATTGCTTTTTTTTGAAGCACTACTGTGGAAGAACTGATGCATTCAGTCCTATCATCTGTCTGTCCCTGTTGCCATCCGCTTATTTAGAAGGGGATTCAGAATTACATTTAATTGAGATGGAGCATCCCTGAGCAGGTACGTAAAGCAGAAGGGCAAAGAGCGAGTCCAGTGCCTGCGCTGTGGGAGCTCATCTCCCTGGTTGGAGAGCTGCCCCCAGATCCCGCTCACTGAGGCGCACTTAACAGGCTAAATTCACGTAAAGCCCCACAAGACCTCACTAAATTTCTCTCCTGCTTTTCGCTTTCCCAGCAGCTCTGTACAAAGGCAGGGAATAAAACCTCAGTGCAATTAGTGGCAAAATTCCCACTGACTTTAGTGGGGCCAGGATTTCGTGTTAGGTCTAATATTGCCTGTCATTTCCCTTCTGATTAAGTTAATGGGCTGAACTGTTCTCAGTGGTGTATTGAGAAAGAGCAGTTCTTTCCACTGCAGGATATGACAAGTTCAGTCCTACGTCCTGTACTATATATAGGAGACGCACATCCTCCGTCCCGCCAGTGGAGCTCCTTGAATGCTGGTGAACTTCCATGACTCCTTACCAATGGGAATCTCTGCCCACTTGGTCCTCAAGCTGCTGGAAAGAATTAGCCCATGATTAAATTTCTCTCTTCAGTGAAACTTATTCAGTGTATGAAACATTTACTTATTTGAGAACTGATCACTTCACTGCTTCGTTACCGTGAACCTACAGATACTAAATCAGAATAATTATGCAGCAATGTACTTACATTTTTTTGCCAGCATCTGCTTCAGAGCACAAAGTGAATTAACAGGTTTAATTTTCTTTGGTGGCACCCAGTTAGGCTGGTTGATGTTGTCTGGGAACCTTGCCCAGAGGTAGTGTGTAAGACATTTTGCGTCTGTCAGATAAGAAATACCTACAAACCAATTCATCCCCCTCTGTTTTCTGTATCCGGCTCATGCAGAGAGTGTGTTCAAACTAAGTTTCCACAAATCTTACAAACAACATGAGAAGCCTGAGCGCTAACTGATGAAAACAGGGGAATTCCACAGATTTCTTCCTACCTTTTTTTCCCCTCCAGCAGATAAAATATTTATTGCTTAGCAATTGCAGAAAGGGTAAGCGTGTTACATCCCTAACTTCAATTTCCCTTGGCATAGATTAAGAGGGCAGCAGAATTACCAGGCAATCTTAGTGAGGCAAGAGGTCATAATTTATATCTGCCTTGAGAGGTGCAGACCTATCTGTGGTGCACTTTACCGGCTGTGAAACTTAATTCAGGAAACCCGGTTTCTCACTGCTTAGAGGCAAGCAATTTCCCTCTGCCGCCTTATGACACCACGTCAGCCTGGTTCTTCATCTGGTGCTCTTGCGTGCTGCCTTCAGAGCATGCCTTGAAGCTGCAGGGACAGTAATGCCTGTATCAAAGTTAGTCACTGGGACCTTGCATGAATTTTCCATGTATGTTTAACAGAATATATTCTGTTTAACCTGTATGTGACGAGAGAGGTAGAAACTAAGAGACACTTGAGCTCACCTGAGTGGCAAGTAGCCATGAAAACATGGTCAGCCTTGCTGACTTCTCAGAGCTGCTGCTGGAGACAGCCATCAAATGTTGCATTTCAATAAGTTTAATTCTGTATTAGATGCTGGTGGGTGAAAGGTCAGTCAAGTTTGCAGTTTATCACAGTCCCGAGTCTGTCCATGGCATCCATTTAAACTTTGCTGACCAGAGAAGTCATCCAAGTAGCCAGCACTTGGGCAGAGAGGTCAGAAATCACCCAGCAGATGTTCTGTAGACTATGTTGGCATCATTGCAATTTATTTGTATGACCGTGAGTTTCTGAGGTCCTAGCTACATGCTAGCACTCAGCTGTGCTGGGTATGTAGGCATTGAAGCATGCTTACCCTCAAAATATGAGGAGATGCTTGTAGATGCATCCAATTTCCAAGGGAAACTGTTCTAATTTCCTCCTAAAGGAGTATTAATACCACATTCAGCTTCCTTAGAGCTATGGCCTTTGCTTATGTCCTAAAGTTTGAAGGGGCAGTGGGAACCAGTTCACCCTGGAATAGACCACGGTCCTAACGGAGCTGCCAGCAGCAACGCAATAATGCCAAGAAATGAGACTGTCAGACTTCAGCTCTGTAGGGACTCTGGGGCATTTGTGCACTGGGAGACTATTGCTGGTATCTTATACTGCTGGGAAAAGAAAAGTGGAAAAACCAACAACCTCCATCCTGGGAGCTGTGTTTAGCTATACCATAACAAAAGTCCTTGCTCTTAAGTAATACCCTCATTAGTAATACCCTCATTTTCCAGTTGGTGAATTGGTAGCTATGAAAAGCCCAGATTGCTCCTGTGCCTCTGAAGCTGTGGTGAGCAAAATGGCATCAGGTTCAGTCATCTCCCAGTGGTGCTTGGGCAGGTTTCCATCCCATAAGGAGGCAATGTGTCTTTCCCATCCCTCCACAAGGAGAGGGTGTGTACAAGGAGAGGGTGTGCTGCGATCAGGCATGGGGGGTGACATATTAATGGTTTCTCGTGCAGCACTCGCAGACCAGAAGCCCATTGTATGACATGCTATATTATCCTAATTACAAGGTGGTTTTTGCCCCAAAAGATGTGCAAAATCCTAAACTGTGCTGTCCATATCTAAGGACAGGGTTTAGTGGTGGTTTCGGCAGTGTTAGGTTGATGGTTGGACTTGATGATCTTAAAGGTCTCTTCCAACCTCGACAATTCTATGATTCTGTGATTCTCTCTCTTTCTCTTTAGCATTGGAGGGAGATGGTACCCTTTTACCAATCTGCTCCTTTTTAAAAAAAAAAGTTTTCCACAAACTCTGTGGACTCTTTTGCCTGTTTTCCATTTTATGTATTTATTTATCATTTCTGCCTGCAGCTTAAATCAGAGATAGTTGCTATTTCCTTGCCACAGCGCAAGGTGGTCTGGCTCCCCAGTGTGCTTGAGGACCTTCAAAATCTTCCCAGTTTCTCCAGCAGTGAGGCAAAATGCATTGTAAGATGGTTGCCCACCACCCCCAGGAGAATCTGAACACAGGAAATACAAAATGACAGATTACTCAACCCCTAGGTAGGCCAATTAAAGGGAAAAAAGAAACAACTCAGCAGCAAAGGCTGTGTGTATGCTGTTATAGCTGGGAAAGGGTTGCTTGAAAAAGGAGTTCAGCATCATCTAATTTTTAGAAATTAATAGGTGCGGTGGGACTGGCTTCAGACAATGCCCTTTTCTAGAAAGGAAAATTTGGTCTCATTAGAATTACAGCTTACGTACACCAGCATGAGGAATTGACAGGGGAATCGTTCTGCCTTGCTCCCAGCCAAGTTTCATCCATCAGCCGGAGATCCTGATGCCAGTCAGTGTCAACTCTGGGTGCATCTGGGGATGACACATCCCTTGATCACGTGGGTAAATGTACCCCAGGATCGGGCTGAGTTAATTGGATTTTGGAAGTAATGCCAAAATGTTGCTTTGAGAAGCTCATGACTGAGATGATTAAAGATGTGCATTGCACAACGCGGAGCTGGATCTTCTGATTTGCCATCAGAGGGTTTAGTACTGTATGGGGAGTGGTTCAGCCGTCACCCTGTTAGCTGTCTTCCAAGAGCTGAACAATGAAAGGGGCACTTATTTCAGATCGGAGAAGAAGCAGTGCAGAGGTCAGCTCTGATAGAAATTGCCGTCGTTCTGCATACTCCAGGAACAAGAATTACCCCTCCAAAGGCTGGCGCTGGTTTGGATCCAGGGACACNTGGGGGGGCTGTCATGCCCATAACAAATCATCCAGCACTGCATTCCAGGCAGAGCAGCTAATAAATGGGAAAACATGCTGCAGTCATAAAAACCAATGATAACTAAACCACAAAGCAACTGAAGCTGGACCAACTTTACTTCAGCTCTATAAAACTAGGAGTCACACAGAGATTTGGAAAAAACATTTTTTCCAACCTGGCAAGTGTCGTCTCAAGCAGTAAATCACAAAGCCAATCTGCCTGTGGCTATTGCTTTTGGAGCACTGTGGTAATCTAGAACAGAGCAAGTCTCTCTGAAGCTTCTAGTTAATACAGAAAGTCTCCTGGGTTACATTTGCGTGGTCATCTCTTACAAAGTCAAGAGACAGAGCGATCAGATTTGCATTTGTCTTGCCAATCAGCAGAGGTGTTAGCCTGCTACCAGCTGCTGACCTAATCTTTCTAGCTCCTGTTGCATCACTGCACTCCAGCTCTCATATATATATGTATAAAAGCCCTTACTGGACTTCAGAGACACTCTGGCTTTTCCTTTTTAGGTAAAAACAAACAAACAAACAAAATATTCAGCTTTGCCTGCATGATTTCTTTGTGGTTTTGAAGAGGAATGGGAGTGGTTGTTTTTTTTTTCCAGTCCCTGCCTTGAAAAGTGTGTTTCATTTGCTTTTCCCAAAGTGCTTGTGATTTGAGTCAAGACCAAACAAAAGTATTAAAAAGTGCTAATCTTTCAGGCAGTATATCTGATGGATACGTGAAAGAAGGTGTACAGAGGGACATGTCTTTATTTGTCACCCAGTAGGACCACAATTGCAATTCCTAGTGTAGAATTGATCTCTGTTTTGCAAGTATGAGCATAACAGAGAAACTTTTTAAGGTCTGTGTCTTAGTTTATAAGAATAAATGCAAAACATTCAAGAAAGGTATGAAAGCGGACTTGGATTTTTCCCATTGTGCTCCAGAGAAAGGCAGTACATGCTGTTCTCACGGTCAATCACTCTGTTATTGCCCTCAAGGCTTACATAGGTAATGTGTTGGAGTGTCCCACATCTTTAACATTCATATTAATTTTTTCAGAAACAAAATGAAGAGTCTTCCACCATTTCTTCCATGGATGCAACACCAGGGTTCTACATGAAGATCTGAAAAGACATCTAATATTTGAAACATCTGAAACATCTGCATTGAGCTAGCAGATGTCAAACAGGACCTCTGGAAGACTTGAACCTGCCTGTAGCAACTGTTGTCAGGGTACCCCAGCTTATCTCTGATGACACTAAGTGTCTGCTCAGGCAACTGAATTCTACTATTATGTAGGACTCAGTTTGTCCTAATTAATACCTAACAAGGCTGAGTGGTAGCTGGCTTTGTGCTCAGTTCTGCAAGGGGCTTTGCATCCCTCGCCGTAAGATGAAGGGCTGCTGCTGAGCCTCCTGCTACTACATTATACATGCTCATTCCCTACTAAACATGCATTCCTTCCAACATCTCTACAGGTTATTAAACTGGAACTCATTCTACCTCATATTTCTGGAGTTAAAACAAGAATTTGAAGCACTAAACTACTACAGTTTTTCACATCTGGGCTAATTACATAGTCAACTAGGCCAGTATCTCTGCAGAGGAGTATGAAAAAGTGTAATGAAACAGGTGTATGTATGTATGAAACAGGTATAAGTCACCTGTTGTCAGTACATCCTCCTTATAGTTTGGCATTGTTGCACTGCTGATGCAGCGTCCTTGTATTCTCAATAGTCCGTTGAGGATTTCCATCCACTGGCTTAATTATTGGGTATGATGGGACATCTTTATTCACATCAGCAGGAGCATTTTCTGACTTTATAATCCAAGTTCAGCCATCTAAATAAAGAAAAAAGGGGATGGGGATTGCACAGAGCACCAATAATATTTAAGCCCCATCATGGAAGACCTGGGCCAAAAAGTTGAATTATCTACTCCTTCCCAATTCACTGAACATCTTTAGCAGTGATAGTTCCAAATTCTTGCTGATTGGTCACTCCAACTAGTGATCAAATGTTTATGCATATAGGTCTAAAAGTTACAACTCACACAAATCATCATAGAGATCCAGTAGCGATTTATTCCCAATGAACCTGAAGATCCACCCAAGCCCACTGGCCTCATGTGGCCAAAAGACACCATTCCTGCAGTGCAAGATAAAAGAAGTAAGTGGTAGTGTTAGCACAGTGCATGGCTGCCTTTCCTGTCCACCGCAAAAGCTGAGTAGACATTTCTAGCTGAAGTCAACTCAATCCAGAGCAGGGGATTTTCCACCCAGGAACAATCAAAATGGCACACTACTGAAAGATCTCTTTGAAGTTGATGCCTGAAGTCTTCTGAGGTAAATTCTACAACTAAGCCCTTTTCTTGGTGATGTTGTCCTTCTGTGCTGTAGTCACGCCACGCAGGTGCCTGTTACCTACCCAGGATTTACAGTTGTCTGCTCACGCCTGAGGTTGTGAGCCAAGTCTTAAGTCTGTGCTGTTCTTCTATGATATCCAGAACTACACCACTGGACTCTCAAACTGGCCACAAATATTTCAATGAACTACTTTGTCTCCTCAAATGAATCATGATATACATTTCTCACCTACAGTCTTTTAAAGATGTGATTTCATTTCCTCCAACAGGCAAAAGAGAAACAATATTGAAACAAAAGGCGATGCAGCAAAGTTTGCTGAGATAGTTTCCCCAACATAAAACGGCATAGCACAGAAATGAATCTGGCCCACAGTATTTGTGAAGCCTCATAAGACCATTCACACTAAATCAGTGTGATAAATGCATTTAAGCCTTGGATAAATAATTTTGAGGAACAGCAAGCATCTTGTTTTTAATTAGGACACTGTCACTTAGGAGCGTGAAGACTCCTATGTACTTTTTCATCAACTGCTCAATAACTGTCTGTGTGTTTCTTCTACCTTTCAGAGAACAGTAGTAGTAAATAGGAGGTAATTTGAATCTCTCTTTTCCTAAGGGATAAACTGCCTTCTGTTTACCAGCCGATGCTGTGTCCAAGAACATAAACAACTACCACAGAGCAGCCGATGTGCGGTATCTTGCTGGTGGGTCAAAGCCCTAGAATATCAATACTTGCAGGACCCAGATCTTCAAAGAGACTTGACTTCTACTGATAGCATTGGGGTTTGGGGACCCGGGGCATTTATGCGATTGATATTCCAGACTCACATTCATAAGTCACAAGTGAAAATTTGATTTAAGGTCTTATAAAACATAACTTCTTTTGAAAATGTTGCCACTTGGAAGCATGACTTATCTCAACTAAACAGACTTCAAAAATGATCATACTCTGGCTCCATGCCTGGAACCAGAATGAAAGGCTATCTGTTGGACTGGGAAGAACCAGACAAGCCTTGCAAGGTTAATTTTCAGCCATTTTCACCTGCAGTGTACAGAGAAGATAAGGGAAAGACAGGAATCAGGACTAATAACAACCTGTTCTTTATTGAAGCTTGTAATCTTCCTGTTAAGTAAATTAATTTTTATAAACTAATTTTAGAGGAATACATAAGAAATGAATTAATTTTTAATTACACATAACACTTTGCTGCTAAGGGTAATAGCAAAGAGGATGGTTTTGTTCATGACTGTGGTTTTAATTGTACACATGCCTCAGACAAGAGTATGAGGGAGACAAAATAGCCTTCCTGTTAGAAGAAGGAGAAAACCTGGCCTTCTGGGGGTAGATCTGCAGTGGCTGAGATCACCTGAGTGTACACGGTCTTCCCTAGTAAAAGCTGTGTAAGGTTTTGTCTACAATCTGTTGAGGTTCTGTCTAACCTCCTTTGCCTTTCTTCCCCAGTGCCTTTAATTAGCTCACTACTCCACTGAAGAGAATTCCTCTTCAGGCTTGTGCCGGTCTTACATAGCCCATGAAACTGGTCACTTCCTTTAACAAACCACACGTAGAGTAACAAATGAAGATGGGCTCCTATCCCAGGGGACCTGCACAGGCTTTACGTCTGCCTGCATTCACACAGCAACACGGGCATCTCCTCCTGCTTGAACCATGATGGTGCTCGGTCCAAACCATCTAGGGACAATTGCAAGAAGGTCTTCAGGGAGCTCTCCTTATGGCCTTCTGATACTCCTGTCTTCCAGGAACCTTGCTTTTAACTCACATTAGATCTCCTAATGCCTTCACCCAGTTCTCACAGAAACCTTTTCAAACTCCAGTTTGAAATATTTTGCTTTCCTTTCCCACTTCTCTCTCATGCCCTTAATTTGGCATCCCAGTGTGGGAAGTCACTCTGTGGTTAGGACCCCAGATTGCTGTATCGTGCTATCATTCAAACTTTTCTCCATTTTTAACTGCTTTTTAACAGAATTGCTTTCCACACAATACATACAATAAACAAGTCTTAGACCCGCCCATTAGTCCCTTCCATCTAGTTCATCTTTGCTCCACCAGACACTACAAGGGCTCTCTGCTCTCCTGGTTTTGGGGCTGGACCTTGAGGACATTGCACTCATTCTAGTCTCATCCACCAGGCTCTGTCCACCACTCTGTTCGTCTGCCTTTGATCCCGATCCTGAATCCACATCTGGAATCCGATTCCTGCCTGTCACTGAGTCCAGTCTGGGACTTCCCCAGTGCCAGCCGGTGATGAGATCGTCATCTTGGGAGCTTGATACGGTTTTTCTATATTTTTCATTATTTTCTTTTTATTTTGTTATTAATATTTCATTAAAGTAGTTTAGTTCCTTCTAAACTCATAAGTCTCTTTTTCCCTCCTTTGGCTCTCTTTTTTGAAGAAGGGTAGGGGGGAGCATCTGTCGGTCCCATCTGGGGTGCCCCATGTCCCCAGTAGCCAGTTCAGGCTAAACCACAACAATATGGCAGCTGTAATAAAGTCCCATACTGTGTTTCTTCATATTCGTCATTGAACCCCCTTTCTGAGTTTTATTCTATGACTTGAGACTCTCAGAATAATTCCTTCCTCCCCCTTTGGGTTAAACACTCCTGCGTCCAGGCTAATGTCACACTTCAATGGCAGCAGCGGCACAGCCAAGCTGTGAGTGTTTAGGTCTTTTTGGCATTGCCTGTGAGTTTCTGACTTTCTCTGGTGCTCTCATTTCAGGCAACCCCCATGCACAGACCTGAGTGCTCAGGATGAAGCATGATACAGAGTCGGACAGAGAACACGCGAGGTCTTCATGTGTTGAGATGTGGTTTTGGTAACCTCCCATTCTGCTCCCACCTACATTCCCAGTTCTCTTCAAGCATTACTTGTCCTGAGATTTCTTTTTGTTTTTCTTCACCATCTCCCTTTGGATCTGCTTTTTGTGCAGACATCAGTTTGGGTTTCCCTAAGGAAAATCCCATTTTCCTCACTTTAATGACAAGACACATCTATCCAGAATTAGTCTAAGTGTTGTATCAGTGACCATCTCTATCAGATGGTACCTGTAACTACCCTCACACTGCCTTTATTATGTCCCATTTACAATACCTTCCCCAATTTCCTTCCATTTTTCAGGGGATATCATGACTCCTAACCTAGTCCAAGAGTCAGGATCTGGGACAGGGGGAAGACAACTGTCACAGGGAACAAACTCTCCCACAGACCAGTCTAATGGCTTCTTGCACATCTTCCAGGGAGGAACTGTGGAGTCCAGACACTGCTAGATCTGCACTCAGAGACCACCTCTGTCCATCTCACAGTGGTCCACTTACACAGCTCATCAGTTAGACTTTTCCTCTGTGGGATCCCATTTGCCAACATGCTGATGCAACCCAAAAGCAGATTCTCCAAGACCAAGAGTTAATTTACTTGATCCAAGGTATAAAGCAATGGGAGACAAATATTAAAGTAAGGGGAAGTGAAAGTACAAGGCTTTATTACCTCTTCTTTCTTAAACCAATGCAAGTTATGGTAGGTTGCACTGGTGCTGTTGCTTCCCTCTCTGCAGACTCTTCTCTGCGATGCCCTGTGCCAGAGACCCAGTGGCTACTGTCGGTACAGTCTTCCTCCGTGTTCATGTTGGAGCTTTTCAGATGTCCTTGGCCTTCCTAAATTCTCGAGCTTCAACTTTCTAACCCAGCCTGATGCCCCAAAATTTTCATCATCCCAGGCTGTGGCCTCCATTAATGTACCAGTGGAGTCTCACAAGAGCAGCAGTCATCCACACTGACACACATGCCAGTCAGAGGTAACACAACGCTGTCCTTCACTTCTTCTGGTGGACCAGCCACCGGCTTTGTGGCACACTGAAGCCGTTTTGGTAAACAGTCCTTTAGGATCACCTTGTGCATTTGGGATGTAATCTGCCTATGTGGTGGTGAATCCCACTTAATTTTTCTACTCCTCATGCTCTTTTCAATTCTGCCTATCACCTTGCACCTGGCAGAGACATCTCATTATTCTTCAGTGATTATATAGTCCCCTGGCACCACCTAAATCCTCACCTGTTGGCAGTGCTTTCAGTACAACCCTTCAGCTGGGTTTTTCAGACCACAGTGTAAGATTGTGATTAGGCCAATTTGAACACAGTTGTGTGCAGGACTCCATTATGAAGATCACAAATACTCTGCTGAAGTGCTTGTACATTAGACCTGCTTCACTTTCTTCAAGTATTCATCTTATGGTGCTATATTGAAAGGTAATCGCATTTTTAAATGGGTCTGCACTGAAGAAACCTGCCTGAGAGCTTTTATTCTCCTTCATTATGTGTCTCAGCACACCCTGTATGCATGGCACTTCTGTGTAATCAAAAAGGTAAAATGAATAATAACTTTACTGAAAATAATGAAACATCTTATTTTTCATGATGGCGGTAAGTTACTTAAACAAGTTGCTACTTACAAATTGATTTTAAACATTCTGTTACTTTTTTCAGTGTTTATTAGTGGCATATATTTAAATCAAAAAGCTCCCAGAAGAAATGGCCTGGTGTGCTGAACAATTTAACTAACAATATTCAAAACCGAGCCCAGCCTTGCTGTGGCGGGTTACTGTCACATTTAATCACCTGGCCCCATGCAAAACAACTGCTTGGATGTTTTGTTTTAGTGAAAGCTTCTTCCCACACCCAGCCTTCCCTGGAGAGAGGAGCTGTGATCCCCGCAAGCAGGACTCATGCCATTCTTGTGAGCAACTTGCAGTCTTAGTGCTTATCAACCATGCACATGAGCCAAGAGCTCTCTCTGGTGTTGAGGTTTGCAGGAAAGCCACAGTGCCTTTGGACAGAAAAGATCCAAGTAGCCTTAGACACCTAAACCAGTCTCCTTGTGCTCCTTTTAGAGCGAGTGAACGGAAGAACTCTTTAAAGCAATATTTCATAGAATCATAGAATAGTTTGGGTCAGAAGGGACCTTTAAAGTCATCTAGTCTAACCCCTGCCGTGAGCAGGGACATCTTCAACTAGGTCAGGTTGCTCAGAGCCCCGTCCAACCTGGCCTTGAATGTTGCCAGAGTTGGGGCACCTACCACCTCTCTGGGCAACTCTGGGCCAGGGTTTCACCACCCTCATTGTAAAAAACTTCTTCCTTATGTCTAGCCTGAATCTCCCCTCCTTTAGTTTAAAACCATTGCCCCTTGTCCTATCACAACAGGCCCTGCTAAAATGTCTGTCCCCATCTTTCCTGTAGGCCCCCTTTAAGTACAGAAATGCCACAATAAGGTCTCCCCGGAGCCTTTTCCAGGCTGAACAACCCCAACTCTCTCAGCCTTTCCTCATAGGAGAGGTCCTCCATCCCTCTGACTACTTTTGTGATCATTTTGGCCCTCCTCTGGAGCCATTCCAGCAGGTCTAGGTCTTTCCTGTGCTGAGGGCTCCAGATGTGGACGTAGTACTCCAGGTGGGGTCTCATGAGAGCAGAGTAGAGGGGCAGAATCTCCTCCCTCGCCCTGCTGGCCATGCTTCTTTTGATGCAGCCCAGGATGCAGTTGGCCTTCTGGGCTGTGAGAGTACATTGCCGGCTCATGTCCAGCTTTTCATCCACCAGTACCCACCAGTCCTTCTCAGCAGAGCTGCTCTCAATCCCTTCGTCCCCCAGCCTGTATTGATACCGGGGGCTGCCCTGACCCAGGTGCAGGACCCTGCACTTGGCCTTGTTGAACCTCATGATGTTCACATGGGCCCACTTCTTGAGCCTGTCCACGTCCCTCTGGATGGCATCCTGTCCCTCAGGCATGTCAACCAGACCACTCAGCTTGCTGAAGGTGCACTTGATCCCAGTGTCTATGACACTGGTGAAGATATTAAACAGTACTGGTCCCAGTATGGACTCCTGAGGGACACCACTTGTCACCAATCTCCATCTGGGCATGGAGCTGTTGACCACTACCCTCCGGTTGCAACCATCCAACCAATTCCTCACCCACTGAACAGTCCACCCATCACATCCATATCTCTCCAATTTAGAGAAGGATGTTGTGGGGGACTGTGTGAAAGGCCTTACAGAAGTCCAGATAGACAACATCCATAGCTCTTCCCTTGTCCACTGATGTAGTCACTCCATCATAGAAGGCCACTGGGTTGGTCAGGCAAGACTTGCCCTTGGTGAAGCCAAGGCCATTTAGCTCACCTGTTTAAGTCATCTACTTTAATATAAGCTGAGCTACGCCTTTGGCAAAGGGGAGAGCATGTACTTGTGTGTTTATGCTTACTGCAATTTCCCGTCAGCCATCGAGTGTGCCATCTCATCACAGAGGAGACTGTCAGGGAGGCTGGTCCAACCAAGATTTGAGGTCCTGCAATCATGAGTACTCCACTACCAACTGGGAACAAGTGAGAAGCATCGGTGGACAATGCCTTTTCTCCATTGCTGGGATTGGAAACCATGGGAAGACTGCTCCTGGGACACCATCTGCCTGAGGTGAGGAATACAATAAATAAAGAGAAATTTTGCGGGAGCAATTGGGGTAAAAAGGCATGGATGGATCAGTTGGTCAGGGAAAGAGGAGACTATCTGCAGCATGGCTGAGCAGAGCTTCCTAGGGGTCTCTTACCTGCAATTTCCAGATGTATCCTGCCTGCTCTGGATTTATCTGACCACAACATGGACTCCAGTATAGAGAAAGACTTTGCCCATGAGCAGACAAGTGACACCAGAGACCTCAGGCATCTCACTGCGACATCTGGATTGGGATAGGAGTCCAGGGGAGCCCTTGCTTACCCTGCCTGGGGCCAGGCCAGGAGCTGCCTCACCGAAGCTCTGGGAAAATGGCAAATGAGAGGCAGCAAGAGTCCCTGGACACACATATTCGTGACCAGCCCCTAGACTCCGCTGTTTGGGGAGCCCAGGAGGACTAGCTCAGAGGCACTGCTCCCTTAGAGATGCCTATATTTAGTCAGATGAATTTCTGTTTAAGAGCTGAGAGTTGTCGCTAGCTGAGCTGAAAGCAAAACAGATGCTCAGCCCAGCCAGGAGGCCATTACACTGTGATTATATTACTGTATGCTTAATTTCCAACCCTCTAGTGCTTGTCAGTGATGGATGCTGTGGCAAAGAAGTCCTCAATCCTGCAGATAACTGAAAGCATACAGAAACGAAATTCTCTTCCTTTATTCTAGTAAATCTCTATTGTTCAGGTAAACTGGCTGGTCATTATCACATATCCACACATAGGCCCTGGAGGCTTAAACTCAGTCAGGATAATCCACTGCTGAGCTGACAATGAGGGGTGACATGTGGTAAAATTAATTTTTTTTATAGTTAGAGGTATTAAAAAGCCATTCAGTGAAATGAAGTTGTTATCACAAATAAATTACAGTTCAGCAGGAAAGAATTATATTGAAAACTGATTGGCTGTAAAATTAATAATGTTTTGGGCAATGTGCCTGCTCTTGGCACTTCAGTGAAGCGTCAGGCTGTGGCAGCGATCACACCAGTCCCAGATAGTTTTCTGCATCCCACCTTTTAGGAGTGATGTGTTAAGTCTTGCTCCTGGGTATCTGGCATGCATCCCCATGTACTGTAGAAGAAAAAGGCAGAGTGCTTGTGTGCTGTCTGGGCAGATCTCTACGGGGGACATTTGCCCATGTGGACAACTGCCAGAGTGCCCATGCACCTTTTCCATTCTCCTAACAGAAAGTAGACTCTCTGCAGGGTATTTCCACCTCGACTGCTTCTGTTTTAATGTGTGGGTGTATGACAGGAGGAGAGGAGTATTTTGATTACCCAAAGGTGAATTTTAGCTTGGAGACAGTCGGGTGGTTGTAGTGTTGTCTCTGAAACAGTTGCCATTAACTGAACAGTAGTGACCACATCTCATGGAATGGTAGAATCATAGAATTTCCCTTATGTCAGCAAGTGCCCTTATATAAAAAAAACCTACAAATAAGAGCCAGTACAACTTTCTTCACTTGGAGAACCGAGAGAAGCTATCTCAGATCCTGTCTGTTGGTATATGATGTGTCGTCTACTGGCAAGGAAGAGCAAGTTTCTTATATAGGCCCTAGTCTCTTCGGAAAAACTCATGCATGAATTATTAGTGGAAGAGCCGTGTACATCCCATTTGCTGAAAACTGTGTCACACTCAGAGCTGTAGCTCTGTCATATCTGTGTGCAGACAAAAGTTGCTAATGGTTGACACCGGACCCGACTGCTTGAGGGCAGCTTGTCATTACATCTTCCCTGTGCTCTAGACAGGGAACGTGTAGGGTTTGGTATGCTGCAGTGAGATGATAAAAGCCAAGTGTGTTGTGTGTGCTCAGGGTTTTTTTGTACCCCTGTTCCATCAGCGTGGGCCCGTTTAGGATAACGTGAGCATGGGTTTTGCAAGAAAATTTCTTTCCGTGGTGAACTCCCATTTCCCAGCACTGAGAATGGCTGTGGGGTCAGCAATGGACAGTAGTCTTGTTAGGAAGGGATAGAGACAACAAATATCCTGCCCTGGATTCAACATTGGTAGCTTCTTTCAAAAGTTTAGTTCCTTCTCATCTCTCTCTGACAGCTTTCTCTTGCTGCCCGTCCCATTAAGCAGGAGTGATTTCAACAAAAAGTTCCCAGTGGACCTCCTGATGTCAGAAAAATCCTGTTACTAATCCGGATTGCATGGATATAGCCGATAGATACCATGGTTATAGCCTCATTAAAACTGCATAGAGAACGGATGGGTTGTAACGAGACCCTTTGGAATACATGTAACTGTGTCAGTTGATTGTCTTTCAGCAAATATCAAGTCATAAAAATGTCACTGAAGGTTATATATATTCAAGGAAGAAACAGTAAGTACCTTCTGCGTTCACAAATTCTGTCCTTCACCATAAAAATCTTATCTGTACTGATCACTCATTTTTAAAGTCCAGATCTAAAGTTGACTTGAAGTTATTGTTTGTTTCAGTCTCAGAACCACCTGCAAGAGATTTATCTACTTATAAAATGTTTTTGCAAAGTATCCATCCCAAAAGGCAATTAAACTAAAGCTCAGTGAAATATGATGAAATAAAAAAAAAATTAGAACGTTCATGTTCCAAAAAAGAATTTTCTCACAAAAATGCATCTGTCTTTAAATTCAGATGTGCTGCAGCAATAGAGCTGAACTGTTTAGTTCTGCTTGTGATATTCTGATGCGAATATCACAATGAGAGACAGCAACATGTGATGGGTATATGGTAGCTTATCATGTGGCTGGGAAAGTTAGTCTCTTTAACCTACCTCCTCAGTCAGTGGAGCAGGAGGCAGCTTCCATGGGGCACCAGCTCTGAACTACCTGTTGGGGGAACTCCTCTTCCTTCGCTGGCACTTGAGGGAGAGGAGTCTTGGGTCTTGAACATCAAATACCAAACACAGAATGGAGTAGGGATTTACCATGATGGAAGCGTTGCAACGAAGTGTATTTCAGTGGCAATTATTTCAGTGGTATCAAGGCACACCTTTTTAGAGTCTCTGTTTCATTTCAGAGGGAAGTTTGCAATTTTACTTCCCAAATCTGAATAAAGAAAAAATTAAACCATGGAGCAGGCATAATAGTTTCCAAGCCACTCCAAGAAGCCCCCGCTCAGAGGACATTCCTCATTTGTAGGTTTCAATGTGCTTCACTGGGATTGTAGAGAAGCAGCCAGGGCAGAGCACCCAGCTGACCTAGGTGTGGGCTCCGAGACTGTCGGTCCTTGCCTAGCGTGTTATCCACTGAGATGGACCTCCCTTATTAAACCCATGACACCAAATGATACTGAGTCTAGCCTGCAGCTCTGCTCCCTCCTACTTATTTCAGTATTGCAGGGTATCCTATAAGTCCAGGTTATGTATCAGATTTACAACATCTGGAGTTGACATGCATCTTCTCAGCTTTCAGAAGGACACTGCCTCCCACCGCTCCAATTGTGTGTAAGAACCGTAAGAAAGCCAAAACTGAACAGGCTTTCCGAATAGTTTACAAATATCCGTGTATCCTCAAGCTGCCGTGTTGTGTGTGGTGAATGTGCATTTGCTGTGTGTGACTAGACGTACAAATTTTTAAGCTGTTGATGCCATTACATAAAATCCAATCCAGACTATTTTAGGTGCTGACAGCATGGGCAATGTGTTTTTCCCATAGCCTGGTGATTTTAGGTGCAGCCTTCTCAGCAGGCACCTCTTTTCTTGAAATGATAATAAATGTGAAATTATGAGACTGCATGCATGTCTAAGATGTAAGGAAGGAAGACGGCATGATGCATCACCTTGAATGGGTTAGACTGGATTATATTCTTGAGGACACTGGTGTTTTCTCGATGTCATTTCAGGCTCACCGTAACTGCAGATTCAAGCAGCTCTGAAGGAGACTAGAATGAGGATCTGCCTTTGGATGCTGTGTGCATCTGCATGGCAATGGAAAATTACCTCAGCAAAATGTGTTGTCACTGAGCAGCGGGGTGTTGATGTCAAAATAGAGCTAATTGCTGTCCCAGCCCACATCAGCAGCGTGCTCACCTCCCTCCCGGCGTTTTCCTTCTCCCTGTACCAGCACCAAGGCGGAGGAATTAATGTCTCCACAGCTGCAGTGGGGCCTGGAACAGCTCACACCAGTGATGCGGGAGGAGAAGTGACTGTCAAGGCTGACATCACACCATTGTTCTCATGACATATTGTTCCCAACGAAAGCGACTTGTTCCCTGCTTCATGTGCGCTGAGCTCTGTGGAATCCCCAGCGCTGCTCCGCCCAGGAGGTGGCTGTTGCAATGGGACTGGAGGGCTTCACACAAGGTTTCATTCCCAAGGAGCATGAAGTCCTTTGGGACCACTTAACACCGAAGTGTGTTGAAAACAGCAATGACTGATATCTCTGTTTCAGTCCTGTAAGAGTTTATTTTGCATGTGTTACCTGGTCCCTGGAGTCTTACACATTTCTACAAGAGGCAAGACTCGCTGCTGGCAGGGGCAGGGAATAAAATACCACAGACTGCAGCAGGGTTGTGTAGGGCTGATGCTAATGCCCGAGTCAGATCTTGGTAAGTTTGTGTGCTTCCCTGAAGTTTGCAGTTGGTGTATCATCCCTTACTCAACCCCTAATTTTGTAGACATTTCAGAACAACACAAACCAGACAGACCCTATGTCCCCGCAGTCCTGTCTGCTTTGCCCGGTCTTTCTGGAGCTCTGTGCTTGTTTTTCTCTTGGATTTACCAACTAAGAGGTCTCTCAGATCTCAAACATTGGAGTTCAGGGCTCTCACCACTGCCTTGCGCTTCCCTAGAGATATGCCATGGCTCATGGTTTGCCTTTCAGCTTATGGGCCTGTGGTCCGTGGGTCTTCAGCATGCTCCCATCCACCCTCAGAGTTTTTTGTTTTCCCTTTTTGCCTACCTTATCCTCCATGTAAAAATGCCTAACGATTAACGGATCCCAACCTCAGCCTGTAAAGTGTTCAGGCTGCTAGCTCTGAAGTTATGTTGGCTCAGTTCCCCTCCCGTGAGAAATCTTGGCATCTTTGTGGGAGGTCTTCGGTACATGTATCTGCACGTGCGTATATTGTGTATAATGTGTTTATTGTTCATCGCATATTAATTGGCATGAGGGGAGACTGGGGAGGCTCCAGAGCTGACAGTCATGGAGGAGAGGCACAGTGAGACAGGTGTTGGGAACCACACTCAAGTCCTCCAAAATGAAATGACTTGCAGAAAAGATTTGCAATTAGCCTAATTATTCCCATATTCAGAATGATATTTGTAGAGGGGGAGAGGATCAAGCTGTGACAGCAGCAGGGCTGTAGTCGAATGTGCTGCCTCAGGTTCCTGACCCATGCACAGCATGTCGTGGGTTTGGCTGTCCTTGGTTTGCTCTGTCTCTAGAGACTGGCTGGAAGAGTTAAATTGGGCAAGTAGTGAAAAATATTTTCTGTGACCAGCAGCAAACCATGTGGCAAGAGGAAACACTGAAAAGCCATTCTGCCTGGTGCTATGACCTGGATGGACACAAGCACGACAGGTGGTTTCTGTCTGGAAACCCCAACAAGCAGGTCAGTGCCTGGTCTATGTGCTGGAAATTTAGCTAGCGTTTCTCAGTTTCTGGCTTTGACCTGTGTATCCTGCTGCTGCTTGCACCTAAACTGCATCCACATGTACTGAAGAGTGATGGGAGGATCCCAGGGTCTTTGGTGGAGATGCTTTATAGGAGCTGGGCCACTTTTCTTGGCATGCCATTTATTTTTCTTTGTTGACTTTATAAAACCCATGCATTTCTCACGGCAGATTTGTATCAGGTTATTTGTGTTTCAAATGCTGTCCTTAGGTTGGAAACGCCCTTTTAGGCAGGAACGCTGTACAGCCTTTTCCATCTGTACTGTGTTCAGTGAGGAGGCTGAGCTCATATGTTACACGGAATTAAAAGCAAGAGCCTCCTTATAGCTATATCATCGCTGTCTCGCTGCCACGGAGCAGGTGAGAGGGAAACACACTGCGGGCAGCTTGTGGTCTGACAGAGACCATCTGTGTGGCTGCTGACACATAATTTAAGCACTTTTTCACTGTTCCCAAGTTACTCTGCAAGGCGAGACATGCAGAAGATATTGAGGAACTCTCATGCAGCCCAGCGATGGGGGGATCTACAAGCACGTGCTCTCTGGGCAAGACATTTGCATCTCAAATGCTGCAGGTTTATTATAAAAGGTACTTTGAACTGCCCTGTCCTCTTCGTGTACCGGTTATTTTTGGTGAACTGTCAGCATTTGGCACAGCAAGGAAATGGAGGATTAATAAAACCCCGGTGCACGGGCTGGTTTGAAGAACCCCACCAAACATCAAACATCAGGAACAGGCAATACGAAATAGAGTCGCTACCAGGGTGGGCTGCTTTCAAGCACAAAGCCAAGCATGAAATACTGAGCTCCCTGTACTTTCTAGGTTTGTTTAAATTACAGCTTTTAAAACCTTTCTACCTCAGAGGCCATTTTCCCCTCCGATATCCTTCTCGAGATAAGGGATACAGTCACGCTCTTAAAACGCTGTTAGTGACAGATGGAGCGGTGGAGGTGTTTCTGGCAGCGTTACAACTGACAAATGCCTGGGGAATATATACAGTACCTTGCTGCTGGCCCTTATGGTAATTCTTCTTCCCTGTTCATGGAAGCAAATGGTGGGCAAATGACAGTCTGTTCTGTTGCATAAGCACCGATCTGCAGAGCCTTTCTGCGGCAATATATGCAGGACTACAAATTTAAGGTCTCCATCCAGCAAGCTGCTCAGAGCCCTGCCAGCGTGAGGAGTGGAAGGAGATCAGTCTTGTCGTATGTCTAGGACAGACAGACAGCAGATTGGTGGCACAGCTGGTGCCTGCACTGATTTTACTGGCTTTTCATACTCCTGACAAGAAAGCTCCTCCCGTGCCCCCGGGGAGTCCGCCGTGCCAGTGACACTGTGTCATCCAGATAAATGCCAAACATTCACTTTCACCTTTTCAGAGCAATAACAGCCTTACCCCAGGACATCTCTAGGGATTAATAACTGCCTAATTTGCAAGATAGCAGCAAAATCCATAAACTACTGATGAGTCACGCAAGGTTGCATAAAAAGCCTTGGCCCTTCAGAACAACCGGGGAGGCAACTCCGTCCCACGCCGTCTCCAAAGCCAAGTGTCTCCTCACTGACATCACCAGCTGTGCAGCCAGCTGTTGGGCGGGTGGAAGCACCTCTTCCAGGCTGGGCCTGCTACCTTGAGCAGAAGGAACACCATACTTCACTGGCTTAGGTCCCAGCTGCCTACCACCTAACAGAGCTCAGCACACCAACAGACTAGCCAAAAGACACCTATTTTTACACACTTCAGGATGTGGCAACACGTACAGCTAATCATCAGCAGATGTCTAAGCAGGCCCTGTACCCATACTAAAGTTTTGGTGACATGAACAAATAAAAAAGTTTTCGATCCTCCCATTCCGTCGTGGCACCGCTAAAGCTGAGGCAAGCGCTGATTGTGAAGAAAAAGTCAGCTTCGGGAGGACTGGGAATAAAATCCCTGCTTCCATGTTGTGTAAATTGCTGCTGCCTCAGGACACTTCTCCATCGGTGTGTCTCACTGGAGGAGGAGATCCTAGGAAAAGAGAATGAAGCAGCCTTCTATTTTGGCACCGGTGTGATCGTAGTCATAACACTTTATTAGTTGTGCTCAGATGAAGACTGCCCAGTGCTGTGTAAAGATAGAGCAAAGGAGCCCTCCTTCACAGGGTGAAGGCTAATGGGTGTCCATCTCCTTGAGGAGCAGCTAAATGTGTTCTGGGATGTTCTCTCCGTAGCATTTTGCAGGCAGGAGTGAACTGTGCATATGCATGAAGACCTTGATGTTGAAGTTGAGTTCATGTCCTTTGCTTCTTTATTGCTACCAACTTCTCCTGTCTGGGGGCTGGAAACCATACAGCCAGACCACTTGGTGTTGGGCCACAGCAGAGCTTTAATGTTAGGTTGTGTGACGAAGGGTTAATCACCATAGACACAAAGGCCTGATAAGGAGGCAGACTAGCTGACCAGTGTGATAAGAAGTCCGGGAGCTGGGTGTGGGAGAGACCATGGCCCAGGGGCCTCATACTGGGAGAACCAGAGGGTCTGCAAGTCGGCTACTGGAGGGACTGTGGGTCTGAGCCAGCTGCTGGAGAGACTGTTTGTGTGTGTGTATGTACAGGTCTAAGTACCAGCAGCTGGACTGGGGCTGCAAACCTCAGGCTCTCCTAGGTCCAGGTGCCAGCAACTGGGGAGAATGGAATCCAGGGACACGCTGCTGGATAGACTCAGTGTCTAAGCCCAGTTACTGGAGGAATTCACATTATGTGTATGTATTCCACTAACTAAATATATAGATACGAATATATACATATATATTCTAGTATTTTTATGTATCTATTTGTGCATGCGTATTGTACTAACAGACTTCCACCCCAATTAGCAAGAGGAGGAACAAGGTGAGACCAGTGGTGCTGCTTGTGGTGTTTGTGCGAGCGTGGTGTTTTCTGTCTGCACTGACCTGTGTGTCCAGCCATGTGTATATATATATGTATGTATACGTGTAGCATACATGCATTTGTGTGCGTACATATGGGGAATACATGCTGAGCCTCACTACTGGCTGGACCCGGGCACGTGAAGCGGTGGCAGCCTCACCTCTGCCAGGCTACTGCTTTTGGCAGCTCCCGGCAATCAGCACAGCAACTTCTGTCACCCCGAACACCGCACATACAGCCTGGTCTCTACAGAATGGCTTTGTGTTTGCTTATTATCTTTTTATTTAGGTAACTCTTTTCTTTCTTGCTTTCTTCCTCCCATCCCTGGGTAGGTCTTGTGGTTTTTGCCTTGCAGCATCACTCTGTGCTGGAGGGATGGTCAGACCCAGTTCCCTTCTCAGTCTTCCAGACAAACCCTGTGAGGCTGTTATGCAGGAAAACTCAATTCACAGGGTCTTTTCCCATAGCATTTCTTGCCTACCAGAGTTAGAGGGATCTAAGTGAGCACTGATAAGTACTACTTTTGATATAAAGGCAGGCAGCCTGCCCTCGCTTGTACCTGCTACTTGTACCAAATTGCACAAACTCAAAACCAAACTGACTTACGAGTTATGATGACAACTCAATCATGAGAACAAATTGAAACTTTAAAACCCTGTGATTTAAATCATCTCTGAGCAGGATTTGGATCTAATAGTCTACCATTCAAGGCTGAATGGCTCAGTAATTGCAGCAGTACACAGAATACAATAAACCACCAGGTGAAATAGAAAAAGGAAAAAAAAGCCCTATCCAAGACAACAATACCAGAAGAAGTAATTACCATTGCAGCTCAGGCACTCCTAGGTGTTAGGCACTTCTGCAGCAACATAAGCTCTTCCCAGCTGGCTGTGCTTAGCAGAGCTAAAATTGGGAAGAACGAAAATTGAACCAAAATAGGAATAAGAAGAGGCACCAATCCTCTTTATTCGATCCAAGCAGTAGAAACTGGTGATTGAGGCAGAATAGCACATACTTTAGGAATCTGTCTGGCTTTGCAAGGGGGTTTGCTGAATTGATGTTCGAATGCAAAGGTGGTCGGTGCAGATTTAACTTCTCCAGTGCAAGAACAATGTGACCAATCTCATCGTAACATGACAATCTCTGTTTTGCCTTGCATTTCTGCACCCACATTTCTGGTGCTGAGTTAGTTCAGAGATCATTTTACAGAATGGCTTCTTTTCTCTTCGATTTGACGTGTTCTCCACATATTGTTACTCCACTGATCCACAAATGAAAGTGATATAAGACCTCCTAGTGAGCCTTTTTTTGGAGGATATAAGCTAGCGTTGTCTCCTGAGGTGAGTGCTGTACAGGTAGACTTTGGTCCTGCCTCTACTGAAGCTGAAGATGCTTTCCCAGAGACATCAGTCTCTGTGGTTTTGTTCGCACTATGATCACTTTAGTTACATCAGAGATGTTTTATTTCAAGTAGCAGCCTCTCGCTTGGGGCAAAAATCTTAAAACTGGCTTTCCACAGTACTTTTGGCAAAAAATGCTTTGGCCACCCGCGTGAAAATATTAATGCTTCTGATTTCCTAGATTGCTGAGAAAAGAGGCACTAGGTCATGCAGACTGATCTGCTGAATGTCATGTTGTGTGTCCTCTAAGCCCAGCACCAAGGGTAGAACTGGAACATTTCAGTCCCCAGGAGACAGACATTATTTTTGTAGTATGTGAAAAAAGGAAAGACCTCAGCACAGCCAGGTCTGAAGAAGACAGCTTAAATGACAGGCCCAGGTTATCCCACCAGGTGAGTCATCTTCTGACAATAAGCATGGAGAAAAACACACCAAAAGAGAAGTTATGTCTTATGGGGAAGAAAAGTGGACGTTTCCAGTATCAGGGCGCAGCAGAAAACAGTATTAACAGATTAAGGATATGCAACAGAGAATCATGAAAATGAGGACAGGGCAAGTTTTTGATATCCAAGGATGACGTAGATACAGCAACAGAGAAAAGCCTAACAGAGAAGAGCTGACAGAACCACAGGACCGGGGAAAGAGAAGATTAGCATCAGCATTTGAAATCTGGAATCAGTGAAAGGTAGGGGTGGCAGTGACCACTCTCTGTCCTGTCATCCACCCCTGCCCTACAGAGGTAGGACCAAATACATCAAGAGGATCTCTGATATGTTTGTTCAACCTTGAAGGAACTCCTGGCCTCCTCAGTGCCATTTATCGCTTGAAAGCTTTCCTCTGTGTCCAGTCTAAATGTTCACAGGGCATTTTCCTTCCATTTTGTAGTTCAATGGATTTGCCTTCCCCCTCTGTACTGTAGCAAAGGGTTTCACATTGACACATGGGTCAGAAAAAGGACAAACACCAAAGCCTCAGTGTATTAGAAACTGTTGGGTTTCACTCAGAATTGTTTCATGTTGAAATTGCAGACTTTGCCATCATCTGAGAACAGGTAAATTCAATGTATTTTGGGGGTCCAGAATGAAAGTGGTATTTCAACTGAGTCTCTAATGAAACTCAGCCTCCTAAAGCAGTGTGTCCATTTGTCCCTCTGTCTGTCACTCTTCCTTCCAATAATTTCTGCTTATAAAGAAACCAATTTTGAGAGAACGCTTTGAAGTTTAACAGAGACATTCTTTCAAGCATTGTGAAAATCAGCACCTGAGTGTGAGAAACTCAAATTAATGCCCACTAAGGAAAAAGCAGAAACTGCTCAGCTTTATATTTATTTTCAGTGCTCAGCTTTATATTTATTATCAGTGACTGTGGCTTTCCAGTCGACATGTGTGTAACTCCAGATTAACTGGAGTACTTGCAGTTTTAAGGCTGGTGGAGAGGACTGGGGCAGCTGGCTTGGTTGTGGTGGGATGGTGCAAGAGAAACAGGCTGCAAGTCTGGAGGAACTTGGGCTTCACAGATACCACTTCTCGATTTTCATTCTCAGGACATCTGCCCGTCAGAGAGGCTTGTGGCTCTGCTGGAGGAACAAATCTGCTTTGAAAAGCAGAAGAACAGCGCGGCAACATTTGGAAATAATTCCGCTGGTTTGAGGAGGCTGAAACAGCTCCTTCGCACCCTAGGACTACTCATGTTTCTGAGAAGACAGTGGGCAGAGGTTTGGCAGGCTCCTCTGACAGTGATGTGAGGGTACTCTGAATGCTGTGAAATGCACGTCCTTGGGCAAGCGATACACAGAAACTGATGCTGGAGGGGAAAGGCTTGTGGAGTTTGCCAAGCTGAAGGTCAAGCCTGATATTTGGCTGAAAATAATCCCTTCTCGGATTGTTTCTGGTGGAGGATTTATCAGCATGGTTTTATTTCAGTTCTGTTCTTTCTGCCTGTGGAAATAGTGCTTCCAGCCTCCACTTACCACTTTTAAGCATGAATTAAAAATCTGACAGCTTGTCAGGCTGTTTTGTATCAGTGCTTCCCTCTGCATTGCCAGAGCGATGTAAAAGAAGGCATAAGGATAGTTAAGAGAGTGAAGGACTGCTGTGCAGCGAGAGGAAATAATTTGCTGCTAATGCACATGACAAACTGAAACATTAAAAGTAAAGGTCATTTTGGGGGTTGTCTTGAAAAGAAATCAGTGCATTTCTAACTCATTGACCAGTGTGCCTTAATAGGACTGAATATCCCAAGAGACAAAATGCATCTGGAATATTTTCTAAAGGTCTGCAGGAGAGCCTCATGGAGGTAACAGGTCTACTGCAGCCATCCTGGCTTGTATTGGAGACTAAAAAGGACCCTACAAATGTTCCTCTGCCCAGACAGCCACCTCTCCAAGTGACCTCAGAGCCACAGCACTGCCCGGATTATACATGATGGCAGAGTCACTGTTTGGCCAGAGTGGTCTGAGGGAAGCAAGGCTTTTAGAGAAAGAGGTTATTTTTACTGGATTTTTGGGGGCAAAAATGGAAAAATGGACAAGGTTTCAGCTTTGGAGTCTCTTCGCTGAGTCTGACAAGAAGCAAAGACTCTCTGTGGTCTGGCTGGAAGATGGTTTCATGTTAAGCACCATGAAAGCAGCTCTCAGGGACAGAAAACAATGAAGATTTCGAGGAATTTTTTAAGGGAGGAGCTGGAAGATGTCGTCAAATTATGAAGAGCATTTAAATCAGTAATGAAAAGGCAGCCTGAAATGCCAATAAAATATAGATGAGAAACTATAGCCGGAAGAGAGGAGAAGGAGAGCTTTCAAAGCACACACTGTGCAGCATCCCTGAACCAGAGCTCAGAGGTCCCATGTAGTCCTGAGTGATGAGACCAGACCTTAAAAGAGAGCTACAGGTGGATGGGAATCCTGGGCAGGAGGATTTTGACCTGTCAGTGTCAGTAAGGGAGAAGGACCTGAGGGGAAGACCCCAAGACGTACTCACTTTGTGTGTTATCTTTTAACATATTTGGGAAGCGTTCCTTCTTAAAAAAGGAGACAAGCTGAATCACAAAAGACAGATGTAGTAAAGCAACATGTAAAAATTTGGACAACTGACTGCGCATGAGTGAGACCAGGCTGTGGGCAACCTAGCTAAGGCTGTAGTTTGCTGCCTTAGGATAAACAGGGATTTAAAATCATGGTCCTCACTGCATAGCATGGGCTGTGTCTTCTCTCTGCGTAGCCTTTTTAGCACAGAAGCCAAGAAACGGTGGGATGAGTTAGTGGAGGGTCTCAGTGGTGTCAACAATGGACACCTCATGTTATTATGTCAGCTGTATCTTCACTGAAGGTCTCCTATCCAGCGGGGTTGATTGGGTCAGAGACGGGGACTTGCCAGGTGGGACTGCTGAGTTAACACAGGAGGAGGGCAGTGGTCAGCAGACTGGTAGTTACCTCACCTAAAAATGAGAGGAGGGCTTTAAAGAAGTACCAGTGTACTCTGAAAAATGCTTGGTGGTTGTCATGTATTTGCCTGCTTGTCTTCCCATTGCCCGTTTCTTCCCTCAATAAAGTATTGTTTTGTTCAGGCATCCGATTTGCTCTTTTGCAAGTAGGAACTGCACCTTGACCAGCATCCAGATGGCTCAGAGCAGGACCCCGAGATGGTACTCATTAGTGAGACCTGAGAATTGAACCCAGGCTCTTTTTGCTGTCCACCTACAACTGCCCGCATAGTATTTTATATTAATTAAGATCAAGCATAAGGGGTCTATTAAGAGTAAAAAATTGTCTGTTAGGTAGGAAATATGTAGATCGTCACTTGGTTATTATTTTCTTTGTTTTATATGAACCATAGTGAAATGTCTTTGCATTTGTAGAAGTAAAGTGGAATTTATCTGCAATCTGCTCCTTCTATTTCAGTCTCTTTTGTCAAGGCTTCTCATTTTCATGCTCTGGAGGTTAGTGTGTTTGACGCTTGCTCGGAGCAATACGCCCACACCCTTCATTTTGACCTTGTGTTCTTACAAATCAAGACCACTGGCAGCACAAGAAATTGAGCGTTAAACAGGGAGTGCAGAATCATTTATTTCCATCTCAGGTAAAAAATTCTGAACGGTGTATGCGGGCAGGGCTGGCGCTAAATTAATTGAACATGTAGATTTGCTCACACAGGGCAGCGTGAAGCTGCTGCCTTTCCAAGCAAGCACCAGCCTAGTCACCATTGTGCTCCCTTTCTCACCAGTGTTCCCTACCGCCACCGCTCGTGTGATTAAAGATTACCTCTCTGCTAAATTTAGAAGGTTCTAAATCTTCCTCTGTAACCTGTCTCAGGCTGGTTGGAAAGTTTGCTGGCAACACAATGTGACTTTTGGACAATACTTAAAAAAGCATGGGTTCACTCTCCCCCTCCCGACTATACTGGGGCAAAGGATGCTGCTGGGCTGAGCTCTGCTCTGCCGTGCGCCACTCTCCTTTTGCCAAGTGTTACGTGACTGAGACCCCACACAGTCCCCAAGTGCACTCTTATCTCAATTTCTAGTAAACTCTTCCTCTTTCAGTGCATGCCCAATGCTTGCCCAACACCTGACCCTGGAGCTCATGTTATCGGCTCCTCTGGGGCTCTGTCCTGTTTGCTCATGAGGTCTTGGTGCAGGACCAGACCTGCCATCCTCTCACCCCCCAAGCATGAACTAGGAATGAATTATTTTTTTTTTTATTTTTTTTTTTATTTGGACAGGGGAAGCCATCTCCAAGTGCCGGAGCTCAAACCTGTGGAGGATCTCCTCCAGTAACCTATGTGGTTTCCCTAGAGTCCCCCGTACTGCCCTTGAGGGTCTGGTAGTGAAACAATCTTTTTATGTTTAGTTTGGAGTGTTTCTGACTATTTTCATTCTTTTGAAGAAATTAAAACAGTAGTACTTCAAATCAATAAATATAAAGGATGTCCCATACATGAAGCAGTTTACGATTTATCTGCTGCTAGAGGTTCCAGTCCTTTACAAAAAGTACTATTTAAATACGCATTAGCAGCCCACAAAGGAATCTGCAGAGTAGGGCTTCCCTTAACATACTTTTGAAGTCACTTAAAAAAACCCAACGTTCTTCTCAAAGGTTTTGTTCAGCACGGTGGAAAGTATGTCTGAGCAAATGCAAGATATTAATAGCTCCAAAGAGAGATCTTTTATTCATTAAAAAATGGGAATCTATTTGCTAATAAACAAGTGTTCTGCTCCTCTCACATAAAATACTGGACCAGTTAAAGGAAAAAAAGTGCAGCAAATTTGAAGAAACATTGAAATCCTCTTTAGAATTGTTCCACTTAACTGGGTCAAGCTATTTTGAGATTTAAAGAGTGATAGATTTGACTAGGAACATGAAACATTGATATGGCCAGATTAGCAAACAACATTGATTTTGAGAGCTCACAGGCCAGGCGTTGGAGATGCAGTGTAAAATTCTGTTTGTGCCTATCATCTGGTTGATCACTTGCTTTCCTTGGAGTGTGCAGCTATTTCAGGAAGTCTTAACCTACTGGGAATAAGGTATCTAGTATTAAATATTACCATTTAACATCTTCCTATTTTAGAAGGAGTTTTTATGATAATTTCAGAGGGCTGATTAAAGATGTTGGCTAGATGGGAAATCAATGATATTGTAGGATTAGGGATTTGAGGAGTAGGTGAGGAGGGGACAGTGCTGGAGGATCTGAGATTGTGCTCAGAATGGAGGGCGGAAAGATAGGAGATGGGAGAAGGAGCATCGCTTAAGGCATTTGCTTCCATTTTGAAACTTAACTTTCTCCCGCTTGCAAAAACTGCCATGCTCCAGCTTCTGCTAAATATGAAAGACTGGGTTCCTCAAGCACCCGTGAGCTTAAGTGGCTACTCAAATATTTAGTTTTACTTCACCCATTTAACTTTAGGAACCCAAAGATTGAACTTAGGATGAAGTTCAGCCTAATACCTGGTGCTATGCATGGGACATGTATGATATAGATCTTCGAAAAAAAAACAGATATCTATTTACTAGCAAGTATATGTATTTGAAAGTAAACTGTGATTGACTGGAATTATGTATGTGTTAGGCTTTATAGTTAAATATTATAATAACACTGTCCTGCCTTAATTGATGTCCTCACCAAAAATTGCTGAAAACTTATCATGTTTCCAGCTCTTGATACTATCTCCAAGGAATTTTGAAAGCTCTTGTAAAAAGTTCGAAAGTTGTTGGTTTAAAGAGACAAAAATGGTTGTATTACATCTCTCCTGTCAGTCACGGTGATTTGACCAAGAATAGCTGAGATGTGTAACTTTAATATAGCCCAGCGTGCCTTCTCCTTGGATATCATCCTTGGTATTTCCCATCTGATTTTCCCATGGTATCCAGCCTCTACAGACTGAGTCATGTTCTCTTTATGCAGTGGTATTGCATACTAGCAGACAGGCAAAATCTAGAATTTAAGCAAATCCCTTCCTGTCATTGTTTGTTCATATTCTGGGAGTGTCCTTGGCCAAGACATGGGTCCTGAGTGTGTATTGATAAAATAACAGCCACATTATGCCTTAGATGACCGAAGTATTAAATCTCAGCCTTGCAGATACTTAGATAGAGGTCCAAACTAGGAACTGAGCCCCAGAATCCATTTTTGTTTGAATTCGTTTGGGTTTTTTTTTTTGTCCAAGACAGGCTGGGCTGGAAGATAGGAATGGTCCTTATCTCTGTTTCACAGTTTGAAAACTACTGTGTTCCTAGAGAGACAGCAGTTGAGTTAAAAAATTGCATAGGTGTAACATACATAGAAATTAAATTATTTGTCCGAGGTTACAGATTAAGTCTGTGGAAGAGACATGGTTTGCACTGACTCTGATGCCAACAGTTTAACTGAATGTCTCTATCTGCTCTGTACTTCCTTCTCACAGTTAAGCTTTTTGAGCTGCTATTTTAGCTTTTTGAGCTGCTTTTTTTTAACCAGCTTTCAGTGAATACCACACCTTACCTCCCATTAAAGCTATCTTTCATTCTGATATACCTGTTATTTGTAGTTATACAATTATATATATTAAGAACAAGAATTGCGGCAAACAAGGCACTTGCAGCATGTGTGATTAGGCATGTGGTGCAACTTAGTTCCCCAAAAGGATTATGAAGCAATGGGTAGTTACTGGGTACCACACGTGTTGAGAAAATCTTATTTTATGGTGTTTTTTAGAAATCCTCCCTTACAGAAGTCTTGTGATTGTGTGTGTTCTCCATTCTTATCAGGAAAAAGGGAGGCAACTTACAAAGACACCGGGTTCATAGAACAGACTAAGAGGTAAATGACTTATGTTTCCTGAACATGTTCCTTGATAAAGATCTGTCTGTTCTTTGACATTCACATACATTTTTCACTCTTGAATTTTATTCTTAGTGAGAATTGCCAGCATTTGGGGATTGCATTTTACATTTCATAAATCTCGAAATGTCCAAAAATGACAACAGCACACATGGGTATATGTGAGAGTACATGCACACATTATTCATGGCACTAGCTGGGTAGAGAGCTTTACTTTTCACTCCCAGTAATTCTTAGCTAAGGCAATCTCACAGCCATAAATTCACTACAGAAAACATGCTAAAACTTAGGCGAGAAATCAGAAGTGTTTAATTCTGAAAGTGTAAATGTATTCAACTTTAACTGTGTGAGCAAAATATGTCTTTTAATTTTTTTACCCTGTCTCATTTTATTGCAGCCATGGTTAGAAGTTCTGAATATAGGGGTTTTAATTGTCACAAGAAGACAATACTGAGGATTTCAGCTCTTCCTAAATCATTTTGGTTGACGCTTGGCTGACCCACAGGACCCCATGTAGTCATCCCTGTGCCAGTGGAATGTTCTGCCCCCCTCACCTTGATTTTGTGCTGGTGTTACTCTGCAGATGCTACTATTGACTCCATGGCAAGGATGCTGTTTGAAGCACCAAGGAACATGCCAGTGACTCAGGTGAAACAGCTCTTTGGAAGAGCTCTTATTTTAATCTTCATCATGTTGCTCTTTGGCTTCATTTTATTATCCTGATGTATTACATTAATGGATCGTATCAGGGCCCTTACGTGCCAGGTACATCACTCTATACACATGCTTAAAATGTATAAAAAAGTCATTATCTGTATTTCAATAGAAAAGTTGCGTCTTTCAGAGGGAAAATGGCCATTTCCACCATTATGTCATTTGCTAAATGTTTTAAATGAGTTTTTTGCCGCTTTTCCTTGGGCTTGTCTGCAAAGCATGTTGTTTCTTTCATTGCGTCTCTCCCAAGACCACGGTCTCACTGCAGGTAGGCATGGCTTCTACCTGGTTAGCATTTATATAGGAGCAGTTGAATTTCAATGCTGCTTCACCATCTCTAAGGCCAAAATAAATGGTTGTATTTGTCCTGCGCTTCTTTCTGATGACACAGACAAGCTTTCTTCCTCCCTGCCCTCAGAACAGAAATCTCCAGAAGTTTAATTTATAATCACCTCCGTCTGACGTGAAAAATCGGTGGTGGTGCTTTTAAGGCAAGTACACAAAGCTTTCCCATATGGTTTGGAAGAAGCCCTGTATGCTTTTGGTTGGTCAAACCCCACAGGAAGCAGTGTGAGACAGGTGTCTGAAGGTCTTTCTTCAAACAAAGTAGGAAACAAGTGGTACCGAACAAAGTAGAAAATAAAGTGACATGCACTTTTTTTCCTGAAAAATAATCAGTGCAAATGTTACTGAGCACAATGTGCTTTTGCAAAACACATTTCCCAGTCAGGAAAACCATTATGTGACTTCAGGCAGCACTAATAATTGCCCTATAGTTATGAACTGATTTTATATTTAATGATTGAACATGTCTGTTTTCAGTTGCTGGCGTCAGGAGATCTGTGATGGCATAAAATGCCATTCACTGTCAGATATCTTCTTCAGAGCAAGTCCATGCAGTCGGTCCTCTCTGATAAGCTGAATGGATGGACATCATTCATCCAGGCATCCCGGTGTCTTCTTCAGCCCCTGAACTTCAAATGGCTGCGCATCGTTCCGTGGAAAGATTTTATTTCAGTGGGAGCAGAAATGTCTCAAATCTCACTGAGGTTTTAAAATCACCCATGTATTCATTGTTCAGCCCTCAGTAATCCCTTTGGCTTTACAGACTTTGCAGCAATTACTGCGTTAGCTGATTCAGAGCAAATCACTGATATTAATTAGGAAAACCTCCATGGGCAATTGTCTAATTTAGACACTATTTCTATTTCATTTCATGCCTGTATGAAAACACTGGGGCGGCCTCTTCCTATTGCCTGCGCTGCTGTTCATTAAAGTATTTCAGAAAGGAATTTAAATGTACTTTGCCTCTCTGCTATTGTTCTTATCAATAACATGAAAGACATTGCTTCCATTCCGTCGCGTCACCTTCAGCCACAGAAACGCTCCTCTGCAATGCATAAGAAGGAGAAAGAGCAGATGGAATTATGATCTTTAAAACCAATTCTATGGGGAGTTCTCAAATGATAGTAACCTCCGCTACTGCCATTCATTATAGATGCTTATTGTGGAAAGTGTAAAGAGAGCCGTAATTATTGATTGCTCAGCAGGCTGAGGATGACAGCTAGTAAGAAGTATTAATACCTTGTATAAAGAAGCGAATAAGAAATCATTTTTTTCAGAGGCTAGGTATATTCTGGAGATAAATTGCAATTTTATAGCCCTCGACAAAATGAAGTGTAGGAGCAAAAAGGTCTGCTCATACTTTCCGCCTGAAGAAACACTAAGGTACAGCATATTGCTTGTACGTTAACATTCATCAGTGAATGCCGAGCATTAACATAGAGCCGTTTTGGTTTTTTCTTTTACTTATCCCAAGCCATTGGCTTCAGTGAATTTACAGCTGATTTATGTCTTCATAAACAATTTTTTAGTGCTTTTGTAACCCTCTGTACAAACTATAATTATCGCAAGCATCAGGAAAGAGACCCGTGGCTTTACGTCTTGAAAATATCTCAGTAAACTAAGCAGTAAATTTATTTGAAAATAAAGTTTAGAGAGACTAAAGCTGTGTCTGGCTCTTGGTCAAATTTGGCAATATCTTTGGCATGAAAAAATGTTCAAAAAAACATGAATAGCAAAGTGCTGCACTCAGATTTACTAAATAAAACATTTTGCTATTTCAGTTTGCGAATGGTGTTTTGAGTTGAAAAGCGACCATAAAAATAATTGTTTTAATCCCCTTAAATTCATGGAACATTTAATTTCAGTTCAAATAAAATGATTCAAAATGAGCTCAAATGATTCTTTCTTCCTTTTCATTTCCTCTTCATTTCAGCTAGTTGGGGAAAAAAAATAAATAAATCCCTGTCTCTCTGTGCTCAGCCCCTAAGCTGAAACATCCCCACTCCTGTCACCTCTGCGTAAACCCCCGTGCGCTGGATTCCATATGTAATCAGTCAGGTTGCCCTGGGATGGTATGAAGAGCGCTACAGGACCCGACCCATAGCATCAGTGGAAAAAGCTGGCAAACTGCAACAGTAGAAACAACTATGAATTTATGGTAGGATATTGTGGATATAAACTGCACTTATGTCCTGCAATTCAAGGACCGCGGTCTGATTCGCCTATCTAGGATCTCTGTGGCCAACTGGAGAAAGACACTTGCACCTCCTGAAGGCATCTCACATGGCTTAGCCCTCACATGGGGTAAGAGGGCTGCAGAGGGAATGAGAAGGTGGATGAGTAGATACATAACATTTAGATGGATAACGGTAGCTGCGGGGGGACCCCATCCTTTATGGCTGCTTTGTGCCTGTTCACAACCTCAGTGAACTCCCTGAATCTTAAACATAGAAAGTGTAGGTCTTTAAAGAGTTATTGTTAGCTCTGCTCAGGTCTCACCTATCAGCTTGTCATTACTGGATATCTGATTTACTTTTACTGAGCCAAACGCAGACCAAAATTCAGATATCTTTAGCATTAAGTGCTGTTGATTGGCATTCAGCGCCTGGGCGTTGCGATGTGACAACAAAGCAAACAGCTTGTTCATCAGTAAATAAGGACTAATACAGATGGTTTTCTTACAGCTGAAGTTCCTTTAACTTTGAAAAATTAATGATTTATTCTATTAAAACATATCTCTGGAAGTACACTTTATTGAGTTATTGGCTGGCATTTTGATTTCCCTCACCAGGGGGAAGTGAAATTCAACACATAAACACTTACTGAAACATTTCCCTTTGCATTCAGCAATATTTGACCAAGGTCAAAATGCAGTTGCTATAGTTTTTCACTCTGGTATTACATTGTTTAAATATTGTCATAATATTATTTGTACATAGTTTGCTGTTTATGGGTTCTTTGTACTCAAGCTGTGATTTTTGTATTTCCTGCTATGCTTGATCATTATTGTAATACTTTGATGTCAGTAATCAACCAGTATTTTTTAAAAAGCCCATGAACCTGAACACATGCAGCCCAATTCTGTCCATTTATCCATACAGAATAATTCCTCACTGCCTCTATAACAACTGAGTCTTGCTGTGAATGCTCCCAGAGTAAGATATAACTTCAAGAATGTAAGTGGTAGAATTAAAGCCATACAGTATGGCTTTAAACTTCAGCATTAAATTATGATGAAGTGGTTTGGGAGTTTCATATCTTTTTGATATTCAGTGGAACTCAGATTCTTAAATGCCTGCCTGACTTTTAAAAAATGAGACTTATCCACAAGATTTCCAGAAAATACATATTAGCCAGGTATTCTGAAGCAATTTGCTGTATAATACAGGACCATTCCAAAGGGGGAAAAAATGAAGTAATTGGTGCTGTCAAATGAGTATGAAGGTCATGAGTTGTTCTCCTGCCACATAGCAACATCTAGTCCACCTCCATCTCCCAACCCCAACATAAAAAAATACTGAAAAGTTCAAAACTTTCTCCTCTAGGTGCATGAAAGGCGTCACAAGGCCTGAAAATTGATCATTAAAATGAGAAATGTGACTTTCCTTGCATTAATTAGAGAAAATATCCCAAGAGGCTGCCATGAGCTTGGTCATGGCAAGCTCTAAGGACCATTTCCCCTCTAACTGAAACTGGGATGTGCAGTCAAACTGCCTCTTGTGTCTTGCAAGACTGTGTCTTGTTAGTAAGTTAAGCAGAGCAAGGGACTGCTCTCTTTTCTTGAAGACAAATGGTGTGGCATGGCTTTCATCCCTAAACTAAACCCTCCCCTGCCCCTTCTCCCCAAAATGCAGTGGCCTCATCCATATTGATTCTTAATCTGCTCTCTCGAAGAGCTGGGAAAAGGAAGAGCCATCTGTGGTTATGCCATTCTGGTGTTACCCTCAGCAGATGACAATTGTGTTTCTATCTGACGGATTCTTTAATCTTCATTTTTGCATATGTTGCTGTACAGTGAGCTTTTTAATGGGAGGATAAACCCCTCTTTGCAGAATACTCTGTAGCCTGTTTGACTTTAGGGACTGTGGGTCTCCTAGAATTTTTTGGCAGAGGAGGGCTTTTTAGTCATCCATGCAATCTCTGATTGGCTTCGGCAGCACTGGACCATCTCTGTTTGTTCCTTAGTTCCTGACAGAATGGGTAGGTGAAAATAAATGTTCAGGACACCACCTGAAAAAGTATTAGCAACAAAAAGAAAGGAAACAACCAAAGATTAATTTAGCAACACTGACGTTTGTGAGATATTTGACTATTCCATTCTCAAAAAAACTAAATGCTTTGTTGTACTAAAGAGAATGAAAGCCCTTTGTCAATCAGCACGTCTTCTGCCTGTATGCCTCATTTTAGTGACTTAATACACTTATTTTTCACGTATTTCTAGAGAAAGTTTGTTTTAGCCTTTCGCAGGGAATGATGGTTAATTCTTGTTGTATTTTCTGCCTTCTTTAGTTTGTTAAAATAAGAATAGCTCAAATCAATCATCAGAAAGGATGTCATACATAAAAGCTCAAAATGAAATGGTGGGGGAAACAGAGAAGGTGGAATATTAGATGTGCGAGTTGCCTGGAAAAACAGGAGGGTACTGAGTCACGCAGTTGCACCTTGCTTCATGTTGGATGCTCTCTTTGCTATCTGTTAGCTCGTGGTTTGACACAACCTCTGCCATGCTCCACCACTGTGCCACGATGGGCAGAGGGAGCACAAAGCCTTATTGATGAATTCAAGGCTGGTGGAGGAATTCCTGCACTGGTACTGTCAGACTCAGCACCTCCTTCCACAATAAACTCCCTGCCTTGCCCCGGATGCTCGCTCAGGATCTCCTGCTCTGATGAGTTGCTTTCCAAGGCACCTGGCAACCTGGAAGGTACTGTCACCACTTGGCGTTTTGCTCTCTCTGAATCGTCTTGTGACTGACAGTTTAATTTTGAACCTAAATGAGCAATTTCAGGTTCTTGTTGAGATATGGTCCTGCAAGCTAAATGACTCTGACTGGCATCTGAGTTAATCCTTAGGATTCGGGTAGACACTACTGCAGCCCTAGCAGATGAACCCCAGTATTGCTCTTGGATTCAAAGAGCCATCTCAGATACCAGCATGAGTGAAGACTTTCTGCTTCTGCCCAGCTATGTGAAGGCCCTTGGCACCACAAAGGTGAGCATGGAAGGGAGGAACCAACTCTGCCTTGGCTTCTCCATGCTTATGGGTAAAAGAAAATGGGGGAACTGAGTAGTTTGGGCTGTGAGCTGTTATCCCCAGCTCCAGAAATCTCTCTCAATGACTACTGCCCATTGGTTTATAAGTAGGGCCCAAGGGTTGTCCTGGGGTAAGCAGATGTCAGATAATCTGCCCACATCCTCATTATCCCTTGTCTTCAAATTTGCTGTATCAGCTTAAAAAAATATTGCAGTAGCTGTAATATTGCAGGATATCCGTGTTATGTTTGTACCTCCTTGAATCTTCCTTTATTCCTGGCCTGCATGTATCCTGTCACAACTGGTTTCCTGTACCTACACGTTCGTCAAATGGAAAATTGTTCCTTTCACTCACTTCTGAAATTGGTATTTTGGCTATTTTTTTGTACAGGTCTTCCTTACTCCTCCACAAAAAGAAAGAAGTGACATGTCTGAAATATATTTCCTTTCTTTTTGGGTAAACACAGTTTCATGCGTGATGCCACAGAATCATAGAATAGTTGGGGCTGAAAGGGACCTTAAACATCATTGAGTTCCAACCCTCCTGCCATGGGCAGGTTGCTCCAAGCCCCATCCAACCTGGCCTTGAACTCCTCCAGGGATGGGGCATCCACAACTTCCCTGGGCCACCTGTGCCAGTGCCTCACCACCCTCACGGTAGAGAATTTCTTCCTCATATCTAATGTTGGTGATTTATCTGGAAAGCAACTTAGGAGGCTTTTTTATTCTGCCAACATTGCGCACATGACATTGCTGCAAAGACAGCAATTGGTGGATGGAATTTAGTGGGTCAGGAACAGAGAAGGGCCCCATCCATATGTCAGATGCTGCTTAAGAACTCCTGAGGCAGCCCCCATGCTCGGAGCCATCTTAGAGCCAGGCCCACCCCATCTAACCAAACTGGGGATAACAGAGTCGTGTTGACATCTCATCCCTGTTAGCAAGTTCTCTGTAACAGCAGGTGCATGTGGTCTGATAAAACTCAGTTAAAAATAAATTCAGTATTTTATCAGTCTGATAAAATACCACCAAAACATCAGATAGTAACCTGTGCCTTAATTTTACCACATTGTACCTGCTTTTTGACTGAATGACAAAATCCTTATGACCAGGAAATGAAAAATGACAAGTGACGTGTAATGAATATCCCCTCTCTTTCCCCAACTTTTCCCTTTTCTTTTTTTTTTTTTTCCACAGCTCCATGACTGTGTCCCTGAAGAACAGAGGTGCCTACATTTCTGTTTGACACTCATATATGTTGAACAGTAAAGGATCTAATCAGAGAGCTCATGCTCAGGTTACACCCTGTACATTCTGTTTAGTGTGTGCTGAATCCAAAAAAAAATAGTGTGCTTCAGCTCCATTTACAGAAGAAATAACGAGGAAGAGACCGGGCTATTCCCGTTAGGAATAACATGGGTGGGATGTACTCCAGGACAACAAGGAGACCATCCTGGATGACCTTTGAGGTTTTTTCAAGGTCTTTCTGGAGTTTTCAAGTTGCTAGAATTTCTCTCTTATTCTTTTGTTTTCCCCATAATTACTGGGAAACTATTAGTACGCTGGCCTCAGAGGCAGGGAGCACTGGGAAAGCTTGGCAAAATTATTCAGTGAAAAAGACTTTCAAAGGAAGTTTGAATGCATAATGAACTCTGAACACGTACAGGGATTTCTCCCTCTCACACACTCTTTTTGTGAATTCTCAGCACCGTGTGGATTAAATGCAAAGTATAGGGTCAAGACAAATGTGGCTCTTAAACTGTGCAAGTAATAGCTGTGATCCCTTATAATAAGGCCATATTGCTAAACTGCATCTGCTTAGCACAAAACAATTTCTGCAGTAGGGTGTCCTTTCGTGCAAGCTCTGGAATATGGTTTTCTCTTATCTCCTCAGGTCGACACGTGTCCTGAAACTCAAAGACAGGAGAACAGACGTTAAAAAAACATACAGGGGCAAGAGCAAGTCTAAATATGAAGGAACGTCAGGGCAGCGGTCTGAATGGTAACTTCTGCACAAAGAGTGTAAGGCATATACCAGCCTCGAGCCAGATCAAAGGCAGATTACTTTTAAAAATTAAAACTCATCTTTTATAGCCCCCTAATGTCAAGCTTCTACCCATAGTGGAAGAGGATTATTAGCTGTTGGAGGAGAAGGCAGGGAAGATTTACAATAAACCTATTAATCCCCAGCAGCTCTCTACAGAAAGGAATTTACAGATTCCTGAAAAAATGCTTACTCAGCCTGCCAGAGTCACAGCAAACAGCTTACCTGCGTGTAGGATCAGGCATCATACGCACCCATCTAAAGGGGAAAGAATTTTTCTTTGGTGATCTCAGTGCCACCCCTAAAAAGCAGTCTCTGGAAGAAGCATGGTCAGGTCTGCCTCACCCTGCCTTGATTCAATTCAAGCACCGCCTGGCAGAGCATCCTGTACGGAGCTTGTCTGGGTGGCCCAGATGAGGGACCTCTTTCCTCCTGCGTCCAGGCACACAGGACGTCTTGAGTTTTGGAAAATTTCCTTTGACTGGGATGGCTGCAAACTCAAAGCCGCCCCATTCCGTTCCTCTTAACAAACACAGAAGCTTAACTAATTAGGCAAACTTCAGTATTGAGGTTAAAGCCTGCTTTAAAAGCCACGTCTCCAGCCATAGGTTGAGGTGATTTATAAAGTACAAGCAGCCCGGTGATTAGCCAATGTTCTATGATCTGGAAGTAGACTTAAATAAAAAAAATGTAGGACTGCAAGTAATCATGCAAATTAGGGAATGAGGAATGTATATCTGATTTTAATGCTTGCAAAATAATAAAGCTGAAAAATACATGTCTACCATAATAATATATATCTGTATGCACAGGCACAGCCTCAATGCACAGCGATCCCATACATCTTGAATGCGCAGTGGTGAATGTAGAATAGAGTGGCAAAGGAAATGCTAATTTGACTTTGTAACAAAGAGAGGAAGGCAAAATAGAGGAATACGAACTACAGGGCTTTGTTAAAGGATATAAAGTAAAGATTTGGTATTTTAATGGAGAAGAGCAACTCACCTTGGGCTAGTATCCGTCTGCAGCTTAGTGAAGCTGTAAAATGTGCATACTTGATAAGATCTGTAATTTTGTATTGCCTCATTATTTGTACATTATGATTTAACTTTGGATTCGTTGCATCTATAGTAAAAGAAGCACTGATATTTCCTGCATTACACTCTTCTCTGCTTCATGACCTCTCCCAGTCTTCATCCTCAGGTCTCACGTGTCACTAATTGAAGGAGACAAACCTTAGAAATTATGGAACCTAAAATCAGGTTTTAATTAAATTTAATGGTCTAGCCAAAACAAAACTAGAGTTCAGTCTTGCGGGGAGGGTGGGGTGGGGGGGAGGTTGATGTCCTCCTTTGTGAGTAGTGTCAGCTCTCACTTTCAAACCAGGGTCTTTCAAACACCGTTGCGTCACTTCTCCATCATCAAAAGAACTAATAATACAGGAAATTCAATGAGTGCATAACTCTTATAGACTCTCTTGACAAGCCTCATCTCAGGGCACCTGTGGTCCATGGAAAATGGACAGCCCTCATATTTCCCTCTGCGAAAGTGTTAGGAAAAAGGTCCAATATCCCTGCCAAATCCTCCTCTGTGTCAGAGGAAATCCAAAATGTCTTTTCACTTCCTAACCTGTGTAATGTTATCTCCAAAAGAGATAAATGATCCGAGGAAAACGGCTTGAGTTATTCAACCTGAGGAGACCACCTGCACCCTTAGGCTGCCAGCCACCAGCTCTCACTGGTGTAGAAAATTTATTTTGTGCACTACAGGAGTTGGTCAAGTTTCTTACCAGGGGTAAGAAACCCACGTGCTGCTGAAATGCAGTGAGAGACAGCTCCTGTCTCACAGAGCTTGTAATCGTAGCGGACAGAGCTGATAAAGGGAAAGCGTCACAGAAAAGCTGAGAGATCTGCCAAGCTTGCACAGCAAGTCAGGAACAGAGCCAAGAGCTGAGCCCGGATGGGTTTCAGTGCTGGGTCAGGCTGGTCTGGTACTTTTTAGGAGCAGCAAATTCAAACTAAATTTGCATTAGCCTAGTTGTGCTGGTGCAGCCCCTCTGGGTCACGTTGCGATGTCAGGGCAAGTCAACGTTGTGTTCTTGTACTGGTTACAAGGTCAGTGAGTTGGGACAATTGGGCACTGCTTAACCGTACCTGAAACTCCTGCTGCCTGGATCGTAGCCTGATCTGGAAGGTACCACAATTACCTGACAAGAATTGTGACCAAAATGGCAAAACACTGACCAAAGTCAACCGACTTATGATCCTATAAATAGCGATCATAAGTGTGACACTTTGAGCTCTCCAGGATCACAGGAGGCTGTGACCCAGCATCTCCTTCTGAGTTGGGACACCTCTTAGGGTCAATTTCACAAGGTTTCAAATATTGTCTGCTGACAAACGATGAGGAAGAGTGAGTAGTTATTTACAATTAGATTACATGAGGTTCAAAGATTGCTTGGTACCAATAATGTACTACAATTTGCAAAAAGAGAAAAATCTTGATCACAGGTTAACCTCTATATCTGTGTGTGTGCGCGTGTTTGTGCATGTGTGATTTGATTTAGGAAACTCTGTCAGAGCGTCGTGTGAATGTTGCCATTTTTGAATCACTAACTAAGACGGTGTGTTGATTATAGCAGATTTTGTTAAATCACTCATAATTGGCTAATGATTAAAATATCATACAACCTAATCCTGTGATTTACTGTAATAGTGTTAATAAATCTTAAATTGCTGCTACCTCAAAGTTGTGTGAGATCCAAAATCACTCATTCCGTGACAAACTGGCATAGTCAGCAGGATCCTAAAATCACGTTCATGACACAAGTACAGAGTTGACAGCAGAGTGCAACAGGGAGTGAAAGGAGGGGCAACAGGGATCTGCAGGCTGCGTGATGCAAACACAGTAAAATCCTGGCTATTTGCATCCTCTGGAATCAGAGACGTTTGGGTTTGGTGGCATTTGATGGGGCAGTAAGTAGCTATTTTTACTCTGGTCTTGAAAAGAGCAAAAACAGAATGCTGTGTCAGCATTTTGTCCTGCTGCAAATTCTGGTAGGGTGGATGACTGTGTAGGCAGCTCCATCCCTTCACCCCCCTCGATAGTGCTGTCCCTCCATTGGGACATTCCAGTTTAAAATAGACACAGTTCTTGTCCACCAGCAAGTTGCCCAACAGAGAGGGGATAGGTACCCTCCTCCTTCCCTCCGCCTGCCTCACTCTACTTTAGCTTCCCTTCAACGATGATGAGGACTCATCTGTGGTGGCAGGTGCTGAGTCCCAATTTTTAACCAAGAATTTGGCAGGAACCAGGTGAGATAAGGTTCAAAAGCTGAAGCAGAACCACCAAAAGTGCTAGCAGTCAGTTTATTTTTAACTCCCCGTAACAGTCCAGCTGTCTGATACAAAGACAGCCTGGGGATTACACTGTGTTGTCCCAGGTTCATCACTTTGGTAGCTGGTGGGACTGTGGAGCTGTGGGTAAGCAGCATGGGAAGGTTTTTATATCCAACCTTGCCAAACCACTTCAAACCACCTGAGGTGTCTTATTTCAATTATCAATTTAAAAATAGAATTGGTTCTCGTTCCCTGATCCACTGATTCCTGCTTGGGTTATTTCAGAATCATGTTGAGGCTCAGGGGCAGAAAGCATCTAATGAGTATTTAGCTAAACGGATGATTATCTGGCTGTCTCTCTTCTATTCTTGAAATGCCGTAAGCTATCCTATGCTGGCTGAACTTTTAAAAATATATTACCGAGTTGCTAGTCAGTAGGTAACAGGTTAAAAACAAAACAAAACAAAACAAAACAAAACAAAACAAAACAAAACAAAACAAAACAAAACAAAACAAAATGTATCAGTGTTTAAAGCTTGGTCAGAAGTTATTTTACCCAAAGTTTATACTCAGTCCCAAATTCTGCAATTCAGAGATGCTCTGTCTTTTTTTTTCAAGATCATTTCAAGAGCTGTCTTCTTTCGGAAAGGAAGGGTCAAGGATTTCCTTGGAAATTTGGCTTTGGTGGTGTCTAACCCTCACAGCTCAGATACTGTGTCGTGGTCACCCCCAGCCAATTCTGCGCATGGCCTTGGCCATCCATTTCATTTGCTAGTTCCCATATTCCCAGCCTCTAACAGAAAGGATTTTAGGAAGCAACAACACCATCTTGGCTTTCTATGTGGGAAGTGAGATAGCTGCATTAATTATACATTTCCCAGCCTCTTCCCACTGGCAACAGCATGTGCAAGAAAAAGTGGTTATTTAGGGCCAAGAGGGGATGCAGGTTTGGGGCTGTTGCAACCCAGGAAGGAATGGCTACGACAACAATCTGGAGGTGACCATTTCTCCGTGGAGTGACTGGGGGGATTTCTGACACATGTGAAAGACAAGTCAACAAATAGGCATGTGCTGAAGAATAAAGCAATTTAAAGCCTCATCAGAAATGAAGCGTTCTGTAAACACAGAGGACAACATGAAGGAATTAAACAGCTGTGTGGTGTTTGTCTGCAGACTAAGGAGAATATGTGGAAAATAATATTATTTCTGTGGACAGGAGATCTGAGGTCTTTGGTAGTTGGGAGGATTTTTGGTTTGGTTTGTTTTTTTGAAGCAGCTTTCAGGCAATTCATTCAGAGAATGATTTATCGATATCTGCAATACAGATATCTCAAGAATGGAAGTCTCCATGTGAAATTGAACTGGGTTTAATGTGTTTCTCTGGCAGTCAGCAAAATGGGAGGGAGAGATGCGGATAAATTGTGATGTTGGAAAACCTCACAAAGCTGAAGAGCCAGGGCTGTCATTTTAACAACTGACGGCAAATGGGGAGACCATCACTTTTAAGAAACCTCGTTAGGTTATGTGATTAATGGCTTTTTCCCTGCACAAAAGAACACAGAGACACACTAGGGAGGTGACAGACCCAAATAACCTAATGCAGAGGAACAATCTCTGGACCCCACTGGTTCCAGGGCTGCCCCAGGAAAGCACCCGCCCCAGGAAACCACCCACCCCATGAGCTGGTGAGGACAAGAGGCTTCTTATGGGATGTATAGGGGAGGAATTAAATGAGGGGAAAGGCAGGGATCTGGCTGGTTTGGGGAGGAACAAGCATGGGAAAATTGTGGGATAAAGGGGCAGGTCACTTGTGAACAGTCTGCTGGCCTGGCCATGCTTGTCTGCCCATGCCCTGTTCCAGATCAGTACAGACTGTCCTGTGTCCTCATTAAACTCCATCTCTAACTCCTGCCCTGAGTGATGGGCTCCCTATTCTCCGTGCATACATGTCCATGGGAGTCTGGAGTCATTGAAGTCACACCATGGGTTGGAAGACCCATGTGTCTGTGGTGCCAACATCTCAAGAGACCAGAGTGCATGCATGCTGTGTGAGCATGTATGTCGGCGTGCGATCACTAGTGAACACAAGCCAGACTGGCTGGTGAGAGGCACACGGGCCTTGGGACCCAGGTATTGGGGTGGCCATAAGCCTGGGCAAGATACTGCAGAGACCATCAATTCTAGGGGATCTGCCGAGAGAACTCTTTGTATGTGTTTGTGTCTGTGCATGAAGCAACTGGAGATGAGACAATCCAAAAGCCAGCTACTGGGTGGGCAGTGTCTAAGACCAGCTACTGGAGGGATCTGTATTTTATATGTGTATCACTATAGGAGTCATCTTGCTCCTGGAAATCTGTTTCATGTACCAGAGCGACTGCTCTTTTCCCAATTTTCCTCTCCAGTTTCACATTCTCCAACTGCCATCACCCAATGGTCTCCCTTCACATCAAAATCCATCATCTTTCAATTTCCTAGAACTGTCTTAATAACTAATGTCTTGTCTTCTGCTGCTGGCCAGTACTGGGGGTCCGTTCAGAAATATCACACCAGTGACACCAGGTATCCCTGGATTATTTCCTAATTGTTGACTCATCCCAGTCCTCCAAAAACTGTTTGCCACAGCTAGTCTGAGCCAAAGAAAGTTATAAACAACAAACCTGAAATAACTGCCCACAGACACCCATCTAAAAGTCAAATTACTGTTTCTGAACTCTGAATATCCATTTGCAATTTTTAAGGATCATTTTGAGATTTGGAAGCAGGCGCAGTTTAAGAAGGAATTAGACAGGCAGATATTTATCTGGCTGTCTCTGTCTAATTTCATTCCTTAAAGCTAATGCTCTTTGTTGTCTGGGTGTGGACCTTTTAAATGAAGAATTTAATATTGCTATGATTTGCTCTTTTTTTTTTTTTTTAAGTCAAACCAGGTATTATTTCACAGTTCATTACTGAGCTTTTCTGTCATATTTTTCAATTTCTTATCATAAATTAAGCTTAACTGACTGGCGGATAAGCCCGAATTCCACACAATGAGGCAGGATCCATTTCTTCGTTACACCAGTGTAGGCAGATTATTGTATGTATAGTTTCAGGTTGTTATTTCTGATTCAACAAAGGTTTTGAGCATTTCTTTAAGTGCTTTACTCTATTGGATTTATGATGGTTATGCATCTTTTATATATGCGAAATGCTTTCTGGAGTTTGGGACAGCAATCCAAGAGTCAAAACTGCTAGATGGGTCGTCTAAGGTTCAAGGCGACTGCTGGTAAATTGATGTAGACGACTTCTGTCTTCCTTTCTTCTGATTCCTGCTATGGAAACAAGGAAGATAATGGAAGTGCTTTCCAAGGAAAGCCATGGCTGGTTCGACAGCTATCTGTATTTATATCCTACATATTAGTTGAATGTTTAGAGACCTTTGATGAAGAACATGTAACAGAAGGTCAATAACATATTCAGAGTTTGTGAACTGTTTCAGCTCTGAGACACAGGTTTGTCTACACCTGAGTGCCCGAAGTCTTTATTGCCTAGTTCAAATAAGACATTGATAACTCCTAGCTTGAAAGTCAGGATTACCAGGCATCTGTTGGGGACAAAGGGAGCCAACTGGAAATAATCACTGATCTGGCCTGAAACATGAAAATCACCGTCCTTGGAGATATTCAAAACTCAGCTAGATAATGTTCTGCACAACCTGACCTAACTTTGAACCTAACCCTGCTTTCAGTGCCAGGTCGCACTGGAGACCTCCAGAGGTCCCTTCCAACCAAAGTTATTCTAAATTATTATGAGTCTCTGGTCAATTAATCTTTTATATTTTACTACATTTTTTGACATTTCTGATATTTTTCTTAAGTCTCATAATTAAATTTAGGAAATTGTGTAACTTCAATAATCCAGTAAACTAGAGTACACCCACAATATCAACCTGTTTTTGTGATGGGTAATCTCTGTAATCTGTTGCCACAGACTATAACTCTGGGTACAAAAAAATCTAGACGACAAAGAGCTTCTCTCTAAGATGTCTCCTTTGGACAGCAAAGTCTGCATGTGGTCTTGAAAATCATGGTGCCTCCTCAGGGGAGAACAAATCTCTGAGGAACAGGAGTGCCTGCTAGATCTGAAGACTGAAGACACTGATATTGTTGGGTAAAGTGAAGTTTGGATGAAGCTTACCTGCAAGCCGTAAGAGATAATGAAGGCCCAAAACCTGATACACAAAAATTATGAGTATTATGTTACAACAGAAGAGATGAAGCAGAAATCTTCTACCTTCCAGAAATCAAGAAGCAGGCTTGCAAATTGTGATAAAAGTACTTTGGTGTGGTGGGTTGACCTTGGCTGGCTGCCAGGTACCCACCAAGCTGCTCGCTCACTCCCCCTCCTCAGCAGGACAGGGGGAGAAAACAAGATTAAAACCTCGTGGGTCAAGATAAAATCAGTTTAACGAAAAAATAAAGAAAAGAAAAAAAAAAAAACCAGGAAAGGTGGCACACAGAAGCAAGGCAAAAGAAAAGATTTATTCTCTACTTCCCATTAGCAGGTGATATCCAGCCACTGCCTGGGAAGTAGGACCTCAGTATGCATTGCAGTTGTTTCAGAAGATAAAAAAACCTTAATAATGCATGCCTCTTTCCTCCCCCCATCCTTTCTTTTAGTTTTTTTTTGCTGAGCATGATGTCACATGGAATGAAATATACTTTTGGTCAGTTTGGGCCACCTACGTCCCCTCCTAACTTGTTGCCCGCCCCTAGCCTACTGGCCATTGGGGATGCGTGTGGAGAGACAGCCTTGATGCCATAGGAGCACTGCTTAGCAATAGCCAAAACACTGGTGTGTTACCAACGCCTTCTAGCTACAAATTCAAAGCATATGGGGAAAGTTAACTCCATCCCAGCCAAACCCAATACAATGGGAAATGAGTCACGTTTCATTTAATTTACTTTATCTTCCCTTTTTGTTTTCTTTTCTTCTTTCATAAAATACTATTTTCTGAAGCTATTTAATTAACTGCTTTAATAAACAAGGAGGTGTCAGTCACTGAGAAACATCCTGGCAGTTTTCCTGGTTTTTTCCCCAATTTTCTCAATGAACACGTACGTTGGTGCTTTAAAATAATCCCTATAAATTGGATTTGACAAAAAGACTACATAGATAAGAATGCAAATAAATGCAAAGAGGAGGACCACGAAGATAATCAGAGGGCTGGAGCACCTCTCCTATGAAGACAGGCTGAGAGAATTAGGGGTGTTCAGCCTGGAGAAGAGAAGGCTCCAGGGGGACCTTATAGCAGCCTTCCAGTGTCTGAAGGGGTCCTACAAGAAAGCTGGGGAGGGACTTTCTACAAGGGCATGTAGTGATAGGACGAGGAGTAATGGCTTCAAGCTGGAAGAGGAGAGATTTAGATGAGATATCAGGAAGAAATTCTTTACTGTGAGGGTGGTGAGACATGGGACCAGGTTGTCCAGAGAGGTGATAGATGCCCCATCCCTGGAGGTGTTCAAGGCCAGGCTGGATGGGGCTTTGAGCAACCTGGTCTGGTGGGAGGTGTCCCTGCCCATGGCAGGGGGGTGGAACTGGGTGATCTTTAAGGTCCCTTCCAACCAAAACCATTCTATGATTCTATGATTCTATGAAAGCAAAATCAGCAAAACATTTCATTCAGAAATTGTTAGAACAGGATGTTTCCACAGTGTTAAATCACCTGTTCTTCTCTCTGTTTTATTCTGAAAAGCAAGATTTTTTGTAAATCTACCTAGCTCCTCAGGAAGTTTCAGTTTTGTTCGAACAGCATATTTTCATGGAACATGCATCAATTTAAAAAAAGAGCTGATCTACTGGTGGTGCATTGATGACTGTGATGGGCGCAGCCATCTTCCAACAACCTAAACAGAGCAGAATAAGCTGTTCCCATGCTACAAACTTTTTGTGATCTTCACCCCAGCTCTCCGATAAACCATGTGAAGGTGAAGACTCAGCTTCAAAGGCAAAGTGTGTTTTTCCTCCACATATATTCAAAACCAAGACCAGCTGTATGAAAATCTGCAAAAAAAAAAAGGGAGAAGTCTGAGCTCAGTCCTAGACAATGTCGCTGCTTCTCGAAATCCCCAGCTACAAGCACAGTGTGTGCTGTTAAAATGCTTTCACACTGGGCTGCAAAAGTCTGTGACAAAGTATACACCTCTCCAAGAATTATTTCTTTCCTTTTCTCTTCCCTTTATAAATATCTGCTTCTGCTTAAACATAAACATGAAAACACTAGGAATGAGGGGAGGGCCATAGGTCCATGTGGAGTAGCAGCGCTGGAGGAAAACTCCTTTAGAAAATGAAGAGACTCAGACACTCCAGCCCTAAGTGCAGGAGCTGAAGAAAATCTCTTAGTCACTAGGGATGTTTCTTTATCCCTTGAGTTCCTACTTTGCTATATGCTTTGCCTGTCTTCTATCAGAACTGTAAGCATATGCTGCCTCTTTCTAAAATTCCTGCAGTGCTCTTGAGAAAGGCTCCAGTCCCTCCTCGCAGCCCCTCAGCCCTCCTGAAGTACAAATAGTAACGGGGTAAGGAATGCCAGACTGCAGGAAGCAAGTCTTCACTCTAATGCACTTTTTATCCTTGGGTTTTGTTTTTAATGCCGTGGAAGAATTTGCTGCAGGTTTAAAGGTTTGAGAGGATTTTGTTTAAAGACTACAGATAGGTATTTAAGGGCTTGGGCCAGGTAATATTCAAGCAAACTGTTGCAATTGGTGAATTCTACGCTGAACTCTCGCCTCATGGCAGTGGTAAAGATGAATGTTGGTGATGCTTTTTTGAATACAGAGGAGAGTTAAAAATGGACCAGGTTTCCTGGTTCGCTTAACTTACTTGCTAGAAGGAAACATCTGTGGAGACCAGCCAAGATGTAGATGCAAAAAGGCAAAAGGTTGTTTTTTTTCTTTCCTAATACTCCTTTAGTTGGTACCAGTGTGTTTCTCAGTCACAAGCAAAGATCTGAGATTTTAAAGGGCTGTTCTTCTTTCACTGAAGTTCACTGATAAGTGCATTTTGCAGGTGGTCTCATTAGACAGTAAAACCAAGAGAAAAAAGATTCTGTTTTCCTGGTTTGTCCAGGTGACAGTATCAGTGCTTGAAAGGAGAAAAAAAACTCTGGAGTCAGAAGGCAGCAGATAAATATACCTGCAAATTGAGCTTTAATGAGAAAAGTGCTTTATGTCCCTAGTAATTACCACACAGCAAGCAATGATCTCACCGTACATGTTCAATGAAAAGACCTGGGTTTTCAAGTGAACTGCATCACTCCGCTTATCAGGTTGCCTTGACTTTGGGTACTAAATGGAGATGTTCTCTGAAATGCTCAACAGAGAGCTCAACTGACCAGTTGGTTTTTACAAGGTGCAGAAACGTGGATAAGAGCAGTACAGCGCGTCAGGAAATAGGACATGGCAAAGTTCTTCATTGAGAGACTGATTGGTGCTCATGGAGAGCAAAGCTGCGTGGTCTAGGAAAGACTGATGGCTTTCACGCCTGCAGCAGAGGTGACAGTCTACCAGAGAATGAAAAATTTAGCAAATAGAGTCTTAGGTACAGCAACTTTGAGGAAAAAATAAACACACCGTTTCATTTTGCTTGCCTAGAGCAAGAGCTTGATTTTCTACACCCGTCCCCAAAGAACACTCCTGTCCCTGAAGATGGTGAATCAGGACCGAGCCTCAGCACGCTATTCAGTCCACACCAGCTCCAGGCCCCGACCTGGATACAGAAGCTGGAGCCAAGTAGGTTGCTGTTGGCTTCAGGGCTCGGGTGAGTGTAATAGGAATGGCTCCAAGGGAACCCTGCCAAATCCAACAGCTGCCTCTGGTCATCTTGTCCCACCTATGGGTCTTAGAAAAACCACACGGTATTCGTGATCGGGGAAGCTGCCCTTCCTCTCTTTTGCTGCGACAGACGGAGCACACTTTGCACAGAAACGTCATTGTGAAAGTCTGCAGACTGAAAGTGGTTTGTGCGAGTGGGTTCTGTTTCCCACTCCTGAGCGTGGTGTTGAAAAATTAATACTTCCTGGGCTGAAAAATCCAATTTGTCAGGAAAGTTTCCATGAGTTCGTATTGGTATAGCGGTCTGAAGGGGGGGGGGTGGCTACGTAAAACCCCACTATTAAGTGTCCATGTGGCTTTCTTTGTGAAAATTTCAGCTAGTGTAATTACTGAGTAATCGATTTTATCAGCAGAGGGCATTTTGGGAATCTAATAGCATATCACCTCCTTGTTCCTGGCAGGCATCCCTGTCTTAAAAAGAAACTAACCCATTCTATGATTCTATGATTCTACAATTCTATGATTTTCTATCGTTCTACGATTCTATGATTTTCTGTCGTTCTATGATTCTATGACAAGAAGCAGAAAGGCACATAAATCCTGCAAAGCAGAACAGCAGGGACTTCAGGTAGGTGGATGTGATCAACACATGGAATCCAATTATCTTCAAACCCATTAGGTTTCATTTTAATAAAGTAAATCTGGAGAGGAGGATGTACAAGAGTAGAAATTCCATCAGGATACTGAAAAATATGGTAGGTGTCCTCTCATCTGAGATAGAAACTGAGCCCAAGACATGCAGTAGAGTTAGTTTTTTGTTGATGGAATGTACAGTACACATGGTGTAAGTCTTAGTTCCGATATTCCTACAAGAACAGGGTAGAATCTGGAGACGGACTTATATTAGCTCTCACACCTGACATGACTTTCAGTGAAGGTTATTGCAATATACAACAATTGCAACATATTGCAATATACAATTGCAAGAGTAGGAAGAGAACAGCACCAACAGAGTTTTTTTAAAGGTCCAGTACTTAAATTAATCCAGTGGCAATAGGTTTAATTTCATAAACCTCAATTTACAGCTTGATCGTGGTCTCTTGCCGAAGGGTTATTCCAGATCCTGTACAAAATATTCATCTTCACAATGCAAAGTTTCTCAGGCAACAGGGTTTTGTCAAGCTGTATGGTAACTTAATTATTTTTAACTGTTTATAAATTTGCTATTCTCCAGAACTTGAAACTGAAACAAAACTGAGGCACTGAATGGGCATGCATTGCTCAAACTGAGGAATATCTGTTTGTGTTTGTACCTGCTGAAAAGCAGATCAAACAAGCAACTCAATACCTCAAACCGCTGCAGAAAGACTCTTTCTGGGACTCAAACTGGTATGTTTTAAGCTAACTCGGGCACCCCTGACAGCATCGCAAGTATAGCCTAAGGCAAATATGAGAGAAAAAAACCCAATTAATTATTTAAAACTATTTCTACACGTTTTTAATTTACTAAGACATTATTAGCAGAAAAATAGTATATGAAAACACTGGGTTTGGATTTGTCGTCCCATTTGACCAAGCTAAGACCATTTTTAAAAAAGAGGTTATTTTTTCTATGATGCATTTTCATTGCATTTTTAGGTAATCCTGCCTGTACTTTTCCTCTAAAGGAAGTAAGCAATAATTGCCTAGTCCAAGTTTAGAGAATCTTGTTTTATTAATTTAATTTTTATTTTACCTTTAGCAGTTGGTTCTTTACTGCCTATCTGTGCAAATATCTATAACAGCAGAGAATTGTTTGGGTCTGTCTCCTTTCTTTGTTGCAGACCAATTTTCTTCAATATTCATTTATCTTCAATTTTTATTTCTGCTGTATGTAAGATATATGGAGATTGTCTTGTCTGGTCACATCTAATGAGAGGCTGAACTTTTGATGGACCTGCTAATACACATTTCAGTGGCTGGAGGTGAAGTATGCATGAATTCCCTAGTGGTTATTTAGCTTTTTTATTTTGTAAGGGAAGGAACAAACAGGCTACGAAGTCCTCCAGACAAATTGAAGCAAGGAGGTACATGTACAGCAGACGCCATAAGGGCACCAGATTATGTCTGGTGTCTGGAGCAGAAGTGGTTCTCGATCAAGAACAAACCCTTTGTGGAGTGCACCAGGGCTTTCCCATGGTTGCACGTGCAGGGATCTTGATTCTTGGAGCTCAGGGGTTACAGTAGGCATAGCAGAAAGAGGCTTCCACACAAGACGCAAAATGGAGAACCACCACCAAAAGCCTGAAGGAGAACTAAGTAATAACCAAAGGCTGTTGCAAGACATATCTCCCTAAATATATGTTTCTGAAGATGTTGTGCTTTGCAAGAATTGTTGACATTTGAGTGGCTGTTACATCATACATCAGGGTGAAGTTAATTTTCAGGGGAGGGATGGCAGGGATAGAATCAGTACTGGTTTCTACTTAAAAGTCATAGAATCATAGAGTGGTTTAGGTTGGAAAGGACCTTGAAGATCATCCAGTTCCAACCCCCCTGCCATGGGCAGGGACACCTCCCACCAGACCAGGTTGCTCAAAGCCACATCCAACCTGGCCTTAAACACCTTCAGGGATGGGGCATCCGCAACTTCTCTGGGCAACCTGTTCCAGTGCCTCACCACCCTCAGATTGAAAAGTTTCTTCCTAGAAATGGAGGACCATTGTCAGAACCTCTGCAATACCTAGCAGCCCAGGACAGCAGAGCTGGGGTTGATTTCCTGCTTTGAATGAGGCACAGTGGGTACAGATAAAAAGATCCACAAGTCGATGGGCAGAAAATGAACATGAATAAACAAGAAAGACAAAGTGGACTTATGCCAGTTTACAATTACCATGTAAGCACAACTTGTGTATCTCTGTCCTAGGTACGTGTACAGAAGGGGGTGTGAGGACAGGGGAGGGAGGTATCGTAGTGGAGGGTGGGTGAACAGATAGTCATATTTACCTACTTTTGGGGACTTCAGAAGGAATCTGTGTCCATATGAACTGGAATGATGTGTGGGTTTAAAACCTCCTGTTCTATCTAGAACGGCTTCAAGGATTACCCATAAAAAGGGGTTTGAGTACAGATTCACCAAATCACAGAATGGTAGGGGTTGAAAGGGACATCATCTAGTCCAACCCCCCTGCCAAAGCAGGTTCACCCAGAGGAGGTTGGACAGGAACACATCCAGGCGGATTTTGACTATCTCCAGAGAAGGAGACTCAAGCCAAATCATTATAGGAAGAGAAAACATCTTTTCACAGTGAGGTTGCCAGACATTGGAACAGGTTTCTTGCGAGATTTCAGAGCTTGACTGGACAAAGCCAGAAGCAACCTGCTGTAACTTCAAAATTATTCCTCTAGCCAGTTCAGAGACGTCCAGATGTCTGTTCCAACATAAATTAGTTTGTGATTCTAGAATAATAGCTTGTTGGTATTTTTCTCAAGGCTTTCATAAAACCTTTTTAAAGCAGAACAGGATTATTTTTTTTTAAATAGCTGGTGATCTTTTCTGCAATTTGCATGAAAAAAAAAACAGATGTTGCAAGGGATTTGGGTATGTATTTAATGGCAATCTTGAGGCCTACCTGCAGCAGTTCCTACCCCAACACTGTCTTATGCTGCCTAGCAGCCTTCCTTTTAGATAAGGGTTACCTGTGCACCTACTATTGGACACAGAAGATCTGGCTTAAACTGTTGGATTAGCCAGTGGCTTTAAGATCTTTTCCTTTAATATCCTGAATAAATCACAGGAAGTTTTCTAGGTGGATCCTAAAAATCACTTAGAGACTTCAGAAAATGCTATCTTCTATCCCTTCATCTGCAGATGATAGCAATTTTCCATGTTGCAGGAGGAATTGTGAGAATTCATGCACCTGTGTTTGCATGTCATGCAGCTTATGGTGATAAGTGGCTTCATAAGAATGTGGATAATTCAATTACATCTATTCAATTTTGAGTGTAATGTTACATAAACTCGGCCATGTGGAGATGCCAGCACTTAAAAATCTATGCTCATTTCAGGCATCTAGTATTAAAAGTTGCTTTAAAGCCTGCTCAGAAACTCTGTATGCAGGATAGGGAAGGAATCAACATCCTCTCTAACTTCCATTAAGAGGTCACCTCTCAAATGAAGCAGAGATATCATTTGGCATGGCACCAGAACTCACTCAGAAAAACTTTTTCCTGGCTGAGCAGGCAGGCAGGAAAAGGTGTGCTTGTTCATCAGCAGCCCCTCTTCAAACCAGACAGAGAAGAACTTGTAACCCTCAGTCTTGACACCACCAAGTCACTCCGGTACAAGCTCCCTTCAGTGGAAGCTTGTAAAGCAGACATGGAGAAGGAGAGAAACATGATGGCATTTGCTGGAGTAGGCCAGGGTAAATCTTTGAAATATTGATCTCAGCAAAGGAGGTGTATAAAGACATCATAGAAATTAAAAACTCCAAATGGGTCCAAACAGGGTCTGCTTGAAAGATCTGCGTCATTCTGACCACATCTCTCTGGTGGCACACTGTTAGCACTGCTGTTCAAACTCTGACTGATGGGAAACACCAGAAAGGAGTTTTGTTCCATCTAAAGCCAAGAGAGTGTGGACCCAACCATCAATGGTTGGAGCCCAGTGACTGCCAGGTCCAGTGTGCTGTGACTTTGAGAATAGTTATAGCCAAGCTGACAAAGCTGTTCCTGATCAACACAGGACAGAGAGTTGTCACAGTCCCCAGCTGATCAGAAAACCTGCAGATCCTGCAGCTTGGCTTGCAGCCAAAGTGACACTTGGGTTGTCAGGGAAAAAGGCCTCAACAAATACAAAACTGATCACATTAAAGACCTGTACAGAAATGTCAGCATTCATATGGAACTGTGGCGGGAGTACACAGGATTGATTAACATCAAGGTCAGGATCAGTCAAGGAAACCGAATACCATTATTGCTGTTTAAACTGACAAACAAGCCCCTAATCTTCATGCTGGAGTCAGATGGCAGCTGTGACTAACAGAGCAAAACAAACCACTGCAACGGCATTTGCAGAAGGTCTGGTCCTGCTCAGTGACTCCTGGGAAGGAAGGAGTAGGAACATCTGGATCATGGAGTCATTCTGTACACTTACTGACCAGAAGAGCCAAATTAAACAGTGCTATGGGTTTCAGGTCAAACCTATCTACCAGTCATGCTCAGTCAATGACTGTGAGGCCTGGGAAGTATGCACTTGAAAGTCTGTGGTCACTCCAGGTGACGTGGTCACTCCAGGTGACGTGGTCTGGCAGTAAAAATGAGTCCTTGTATCAGAACACCAAGGACAGATCTAGCTGAAGAATGAAAGACTTGGTTGACCAGAAACAGAATATCATGATAATGTACATTAAAACTTATGTAGAAGTTCTTTCTCTTTAATGTATTCTCTGTTCCAAGCCTCACATTTAGCAGGAAAGTCAGACATGAAGGAAAGCTGTCCAGCAGCAAGGATGCCAGCATTCAGGGGGTTGTGAAGGAATGTCTCTTTTCGTCCCTTCAGATGCAGCAGTTTGCTAAACACCAGTACTAGAGACAGAGTGTGGGGTGTAATAAGGTTCATTAGCTTCATCCCCATATGCAGGTTTGCTGTCAGCACAAGATCACCCTCTTCAGTAACATCACAGTCTTCCAGATATCTTTGACAGGGGAGTAGGGAAGGAATTTGAGATACTGTTGCTGGCAGCAAAGAGGAGTAGAAGAGACCGGACACGGGAAGTGAGATGCAGAGATTATGGGAGTCAAACTCTCCTGAGCACTGGCAGTGGATATAACAAAGGGCAATAACCACAAACTGCAGCTCGGGCAGTTCAGACTGGACACTGAGTATGACATTTCCATTAGCAGGGAAGGGTAGCAACAGAATAGGTTGCTAAGAGAAATTGTCAGATCTCCATCCTTGAATCACCATCCAAGACTTGTGTAGACAAAACCACATCTGAGTCTGTGATAGTCCTGCTTCAAGCAGGAGGTCAGACTGGAGGCATACAGAGGCCTCTTCCAATGAAGGAGGACACATTTAAGGCAACAGATGTTCATGAAATTGGATAAATATCTTTGACCATAGTTCCATCTTCACACTCTACAATCATTACGAAGTGCTCCAAATCTCTTCTCCTCTTGTTTGTTGCTTATCTTCTTGTCTATAGACTACACATGGTAAGGTATTCTTGAAAAAGCATTGTTCAGAATACAGACATCCATTGCAAGAAACTCCTGGAAAACCTTGCAAACATAGTTCCCTGACAACCTGGAGAGCAGAACAGAGACATTAACAGATTCCTCACTGGCTGCCACGTGCCTCCTGTAGAACCAATGACCTCAGTGATGGAGCCCAGCTCTCAGCTTAGGAAGTCTCACATGGCACCATTACAGCCCACAGAGCTGTTGCTATGACTATTTTATAATCTCCAGTATATATTAACATATCTTAGTCATGAGTTATTGGGGAGGGAGGTTATGTTTCTCTGGAGAAAGAGAGAAAAGAGAGAAAGTGTTGGTGTGATTTTGGACAAGAAAAATCAGCTGCAAATGTATTGTTTTATCTTGCTGGCTGACACTGTACTTCTGTTGTCTTTCCTTTCACACAGTGCGTATAGAGGTGTGAGTCTTGTTGAAGAGAATACAGAACACTTCATCTTTGTTCATATTCCTTTCCTATGACTATTCTGGGGACTTACAAATGTAATCAAGGCCTAATAGGTTATCAAACTCAGCTGAGTTGTCTGTGCACTTGTTCTTCTCCCAGGGCAAATGGCAGGCAATACAAATTATTCCAGACTCCCTTCATCAACAGCTGTGCACCAAAATAAATTACTTCCTGTTTCCCATGGGCTGTAAGCATGCACCGTTACCACACAGCTAAAATGGGCAGGGTTGTAGATATCTCCAGCTGAGCACATTACTCGGTGCTTCATTCATCAATGCAGAGAAGTGGGAAAATTTAGGGCACAAGTCACCTGTCATGTTTTAAAGGTCTGTTTAGGGTAAGATGAATGATACGCAGCAAGCACCTATTCCTTCCCGTTATCTACACAGAGAATCTAGGCAAAAGCTCAAATGTGGCACAGGAGTCATCTGTATCTGGCTTCATGGATCCCACCCGCTGTCACTTTTTAAGTCATCTCAATTATGTGTCTGACACATACACTTGGGAAGAAAGAGGAGTAAAAGAAGTAACGTATCTACAGTACACTGCCTGTGCTAAGAGTTAATACCCCAGCAAGGACTGGGTAGACAATCTGAATGATTTCATTATCAAGTTACTGTTCCAAGTTTGGTTTATCAACACAGCTATATGGTATAACTGATGTATTTCAAGGTGATGGGTTGATCCTACATGACATTCTGACTGAACAAAATGGCACTGTACAGTATCCATAGGACACATCTCACAAATGAAGAACAAGTTAAATGTCAGAACTTGGAAATGTCTGTCAGTAAAGAATCACTATTATTTATAGGATATTTGTAGAGTTTTTCAGCGATTTGCATGTGTCCTGATGCTGTTGAAGATTTCCTGGCATTTTCTGGGTATAGATAAAATGGCGTCTGACAATAAGGAAACACGAAGACAGGACTACAGTGCCCAGACTTCTTCCTTTCCATCCCTGGGCCCGTGCTTTACCACCAAATCTCAGGCGCATTGGCCATCTACCACAGCTCTATCTATCTGAGGTGGGGACATGGAGCAGATACTTGGCTCATTTCCTTCAGCCTGTCACAAAAGTGGATCCCATGAATGCTGTCCAAGCAAAGTAGGACCCTTTCTAGAGCGGCATGGAGTGCAGGCTGGCTTCCCTGATGGGAACAGCCAATATCTGGTCTAGCAGTGCTGGTTTCTTGGCAGAGCTGTTACAAGAGACAGTTTTGCATCATGGACAGAAAATATATTTAGGGCTTTTTCCTCCACTTTTCTGCTCAAGGAGACATCATGGTCAATTCAGTTTTCTATTAAACTCTTTCTTTGATAATAAATGTTGACAATTAAATTTTAACACCCAAAATATATTGTCTTCTCTCTGGCATCTAGCTGAGGGACTCACTTACCTAGTCCATCCTGTCACCTGATGTCCACAAACCTTAGAAAAACTGAGATTTATGTCTGTTCGTCAAGACTTGTTCCTATGCCTGCCCTAGTCCCCTTAGCAAATTGCAATCTCCAAAAGAATCTTGCTGATCATTCTGCCAGTGAGTAGAGAAATATCCCAGTGCTTTCTAGCAGGCAACCTTTTTTTTCAGTCCAGTTCTAGTAATTTTTGCCAAGTGAAGCTGATTTAAATATCAAATTGGTCACAGTGACAGTGGCATACAAAGGGAAAAAGAAGCTGTGATGAGGCCTTATTTGAAGCATGAAGTGCCTGGGGAGTGGGAGACTGAGCTTGCACTGGTTTGTGGCAAGTTTTCCTTGTGGATAAATTGGAATTTCATTGACCTTAACTTGAACAGTCTGAGTTACTGACATGAAATATTTTCTATGGCCTGTCTCTTAGGGAAGATTCCAGGTAATAAACTATTTCTTGCTTCTCTAAATAGCTCCTACAAGAAGGTAGCGAAGTAATATTGTGTAGCTGTGAAAAAGGAGGGGCTAATTGGGCAGTCCAATGTCAAAGAGGAAGATAAAATCATCTGCTGTGCTTGTGGGAACAAAACAATTTGGGTTAGTACTCAAGCGTATTTGCAGAGAGCATATTTGAAATTTGTAAACATAATTATTCCCTGAGGAAATGCAATTCTAATAGCCCTGTTCCCTATGCAAGGAACCAAAACGCACAAGAGCTACCCGACACATCTTGAACTTTGAATCTCTGTGTTCAAACCTACGTAATGAATGCTAGTAAAGAAAGTACAGACCAAGAATCACTCACAGATGCAATCTGACGAATAAATTCTTTCTCTGGACTGTTGCGCAAAGCAAACATGGTAGGAATATCAGGATAAGCCAAGGTTTATTTAAAACCAGGAGCAAATATTTGCTGAACATCTCTTGAATATTCGTAGTTTAAATGACCAAAAATAAAACATATACACACTCAGTCTGCTCCATTGTTTACAGATTCTTCATATTAAGAAATCTACTGTATTTTTGGTATTGCTTAAAAAACTTGATTCATGTTACAGTCAGTCACATCCATAGCTATATGCGCCCTGAAATAAAATAGTTCTAACCTTTGGCTTATGCATCATTCCTGCAGGGGAATGAAGGTTTTCTCAGCATAGCAGGCTCAACTTTTTCACTGTTCCTGAAGCACTTCAAAATTTAGGCTTGTCAACCGTTGACACTGAGGCAGCAAAATGCTACCATTGTGGGTGGGTGTGGAATTTGAGCCAGCTGTCTCCCACGTCCACTTTTTAAAATGATGAACAGGGAGGAAAACAACCCCAACAGGGTTGGAGAACCTACAGATCTGTGTAAGTATTCCCGCTCAGCATGAGCTGGAGCACGTGGAGTGGACCCTTTCTGCAGCTCTGCACCTGATGGATGAGTACGCAGGATGTTAGGCTGTATTGATACAGGAGCTTTCTCGCAAGCCTTGTTCTCAGATGTCACCACTGGATTATGGAAGAGAATTACGAGTATCCTTACCTTTGAGCGTTGCCAGAAACACTGCAATTCGACAAACATAAGAGCCCTCATATTTAAGTATAAAATTATATCCTTTCATGCGGTAAGCCATTGGCTGTACCCACAATAGTTAGATGACCGGGAACGGTGACTTCTCTTTGATTAGATTTTTTCATATGGCCTCTTGTGTATTTTTGTTATGGGAGAGTAAATGCCTTTGGGTTCTTTGGTAGTGCCCAGTACCTAGGCATCACACCGCACACCTCTCTGCACCAGTGCCATCCCAGACACTATCAGCCTCATGAGGACATATTACTGCTTCATCCTGGATTTCATGGTGTCACAGAAGTTTTGTTAACCTGTCGGTAGAAAGTTCATTGAGAAGAGAGTGATGGATTGCATATGTAAATTACCTCTTGACTGCAGGAAACAAGCAATTTCTGGTACATTTACATATCTATTTGCAGAACTCTGGTTTGTGCTGTGGCTTCTCTAATGCTTACATATGGCACCAAATCATATCAGAACCCTTCTAATTTGTTAACTAACACCAACAAATAAATTAGCCTGAGAAAAGGCATACAGAAGAGATCACTCTGATGGAGGCTAATGGGATCCTAAGAAGGTCTGCTCAAGAAATTCCTGGCATTTATTTTCTCCCCTGCAAAAGTATCAGCTTTTTATGGAAATGAGCACAGCATTTCAACAGGGCTGTAATGTCTGGTCAAGGAAGGGTCTGACTAAAGGAGCAATAGTTCACTGTTTATTCCAGGAGCTTTGGGACCGCAATTCAAATCTCTCTCCTGTCCGATTTAGACCAGGGACTTGCACTCAGACTCCTGTATCACTGGGGGTTGCTGGTGCTGAGTATAAGACTTAGTGTCTAATCAGCCAGTACCATCTAAGAGCAATTTAGTATAATAATTGTTTTTTCTCCAATCCATTCACTGTCCTCTAGACACTACTTGCTCTAGCTTTCTGCTTATTTTCAACCACCCAGTTTTCACGTTAGCTGAATAACAATAATAAAACAATTATGAGAAATAAAAGAACAGCTGTACCATCACCCAGGAGAGAGCATTGTGAGGGTATGTGTGTGTCTGACCAGGCTTACAGTAATAGAGAAATGACAGCTTTTCTCCCAGTCAGTCACAGTTCGTAGAAATACAAAGACTCAATACACAGAAAACAACATCCTGGTTTCATAAATGCATATGGACAATATAAGAAAGCTCTCTGGGAGGAAGCAGAATCAGACTGCCCCAGGCACCTACATATGAACTAGCTGCTGTTGTGAGTATTATCACTGCAAGTCCCTGTTGGTACTTGAAAAATCCTGGAGGGAAATTTGTCAGGAGGTACGCCGCAATAATACTGCTTGAATAATGGCCAGGTTTGATTACCAGTCACTCTGGCCTGTCCAACAAGGCCAAAAATTGCCAGCTCTGTAAATTGCATGGCGTTCCTGCCTTTCTGAATGTAAGGGAAACCACAGCAGGAGGGGAGCTGCACCTGCTCGGGGGGAGTGCTGTGAGCAAGCACTTACCCTCCACAAAAGCATCTGGTGCAGGAGAAGGGTTGGCTTCAGAAAAGCAAAATCCCGTGTCTGGTGTCAACAGATTGCAGTCACTGCTGTTCCAAATCCTTCACCCAGCGCAGCTCAGCACTTATGGGGTCCCCCCAGTAGTTGCTGGTTACCCTCTGGATGCTACAGCAAGTCTGGAGGCCGCTTTAGTCACATCACTCCATCTCTGGGGCCCATGTAACCCAGCGTTGTAGCGAAGAGAAGAATTATATATAGGTGCCTGAACAGCTCTATTTTTTTTTTTGTCTGCTGATGTCTATAGCAGTGTTACTAACTATAAGAAAGCTGGAGCAGCTCATTTTTTAATGAATGTTGCAAAACAGACCCACCAAGAAAAAAAAATAATTCATGACTAGTATTAGCCAAGTAAACACAGCTGACAGGAGACCTTACACAAGAACTGACATAAAACATCACACAGAAAAACTCCTCCCTCTCCAGCAGGCTCCAGTGGCTTGGAGGACAAAACAACTGCTTGTTCTTCAATTAAGCCTAGTTCTTAGAAGCATAAAAGTTTACCCAGAAGATACTATTTACTGCTAATTGCTCCTTTCAGATTTGTAAACATCGCTTTTTGCAACACACGGATAACTCACAGAATCACAGAATCACAGAATAGTCAGGGTTGGAAGGGACCTTTGGAGATCATCTAGTCCAACGCCCATGCCAGAGCAGGGTCACCTACAACAGGTTGCACAGGACAGCGTCCAGGCGGGTTTTGAATGTCTCCAGAGTGGGAGACTCCACAACCTCTCTGGGCAGCCTGTTCCAGTGCTCCACCACCCTCAAAGTAAAGAAGTTCCTCCTCATGTTAAGATGGAACTTCCTATGTTCAAGTTTGTGCCCATTACCCCTCGTCCTATCAATGGGCACCACTGAAAAAAGACTGCTCCCATCCCCCTGGCATCCTCCCTTCAAGTAAGTTATCCTCTTCCAAGGAGGACACAGAAGCCTATGGCAACCTGTCCAAACAAGCTGATTCTTCAGTGTCATATATTGCATTCTGAAAATAAACTGCTTGTGAGCAGGCTAGAGAGCATGGGCTACGTCCTGAAGTGTTTTGGTAGGAATTTCACCGGGGGAGGGAGGAAACGGAAAAGAGCAATAACTGTTGGGCAAGGGCAATTTACAAACAGAAACAGGAGAATAAATCACTCATTTAAGGTTATTTGTTCATTCTTGATGAATGTGCTACAATTCCCTTTGTGGTCTCTTTACCTGAATTGCCCTGATCAAGTTATGGTTGACCTTCTTTGTCTTTTTAAACAAGGCATTGACTTTGTTTCTATTTTTATTGAACTATATAATCCCTTTATGGACTTGGTGACATTAATATCCTCAGGGGACTGTCTCGATTCCAAGTCAGTGAGCTGTTTTGCTTTCCTTTTCCCATCTATACATGCAATAGCATTACTACTGACAATTAATTCAATAATCTACCAGACTGAGAAGCACTTTTCCAAGAATCTTGTGTGGAGTGTCTTGTGAAAATATCAGGTTTGATTAGACTTTTAAACTCAGCATTCAGAACTGACAGCAAGATTTGTGGTTTAGCAAGTACAAACAAACATGCAGATTTAATCTGCCTTAATTTATAGCTGAAGGATTTTTATGAACCTATGAAAGAAACTAGAAAGATATCAACTGGTTTTTAATCCATAAGATTGGGAAGATTGTCTAATTAGAAAGATCAGTCTACTGGTACAAAGCATAATTTAGTGACAAAGGGACAGGTTGGGACAAGTGCTGGGATACAGATTATTCAAAATTCCTGTGCTGACTTGGGCACCAGCTGCTGACCAGTAGGAAATGCTGAAGAGAAGAACACATCGGAAACACTTTCTTCTCTTGATTCAAGCACTTCTGGCTGTAGTTAAGTATTGCCAAAAAAAATAGGGTTCAGAGCCCAGAGGATCCCTGGGGATAGATGTTTGACTCTCACATGGCAATGGGAGGCAGAGGAATATTTCCTTGGATTGCTTCTAGGATTTGCATTAAATATTGAGGGGAAAAAAACCCACTGACTTCAAGGACTGCGTCAAGGTTTCCACCCCAAGAACTGCACAGTGGTTGTTGGCTTGTAACGCAACCTCTGGGGCAGAGCTGTATGCCTGAATCATTCCAACTGTTCCCTGCTTTGCTTCAGTTTCTCAGAGAACTCATCCCTTGTCTTTGGGGTCATTCCTGATGTTCAGATGAAAACTACCTGACTTTACTCCTGGTGGAGCCAATGCAAAAAATCTGACCTTCAGTGCTGCGTCCTTACCCCCTTTAGTTTCTCCTGCACTGAGAAATTAAAGCATGGCAGGAACAGCTTCTGAAATATAATGGTCCCTACCGTCAGCGGTGAGTGTGCTGCTGGGCACAGCTGAGACCTGAGCCAACAAGCATCTCCTGGATAGGTCAGAAATTAACAGGCCAACATGTGTTCCCAACAGGCTCTTTGGTTGTGGACCCCTTGTTTAATACAATAGATGCGGGGTCTTCTGTGCTGGTTGTTCCCCAGGGCCATGGAGTGCATTTAACTTACACGTATCTGCTTGGACTCTGTGGTACTGATGAAATGCAGTTCTGAAACCATGTCCACAGGTATCCCAAAACAAAAGACACGAGATGAGTGGCAAAGAGCTGCTTGCTTACCCGCCATGGCACACTCGACTAGCCAACAGCCTTGTTTAGCACTGCCTGGAGGTCGTTACACACAATCATTGTCTTAGACTATTCTAACGTGTTAGACAAATTGCTTTTGAGCATCTGCAGGATTACAGGAATCATGTATATGCAATTATTCTCTTTTCCCCAAATCTTCTGTCCAAGTGATGTCCATTTTTAATGGGGTGTAATTTTTCTGGTTAGTTTATTTTGTGCTACTCTCTGTCACCACAGCGGTGAAACACCCTCTGTATAAAATCAACAGCAATGGTGAAACCTGGCTTTGACTTGAGCTGGAAAGGAGTTGTGATGCCTGGATCTGCTGTTGCACAGACTAGTTCGGTATCTTCAGCCTCCTTTACTCAGCAGAATTTACCTTGAGTTGCTCCTGGGCAAAGGAGGACAGACATAGACTCTTTAAAGCAGTCTTTCTAAAAATAAATTGACTAAAGCACTCACCATGAGGGTCCTGCAGCTGCTGGGATTTCAATGAAGAATTTGAAAGTCTGGCTCCACCTCCAGGGTCAAAAACTTCATACTAACACAATAGGGAAATGCGGTGGTGAGTATCCTATGGCAGGGACAGGCAGGCAGTGTTCCCAAACACACACTGCTATTTTTAAAGGAGAGTTGTCTTACGAAACATGAGTTTGTGCTGCAGTTTTAAACAGGAAGCATGCATGTGTGTTCTGTTAGCTGGATAAGTAGAAAGAGTGCATTAATTACTGTATTTTTGAATGTTTGAAGGGGAGAGACAGTGGAGTGGTGACACAGCACACCAGGCTAGAAAGGGCTGCTGGGATAGAAGAGCAGCATCAAGTCAGTTGTTGGGATAGAAGAGCAGCATTAAGTCAATGCACGAATACCCTGGATGAAAAAATGTCCCTAGGTCTCCTCAAATTTCCATGGCTATTATATTTCCATTACAGACTCTGAAAACCTGATCAAATAAGCTTTCTGACTCTCCTTGGCTGGCATGCTGTAGAAACCCATCAGTGACTCACAATTTGTTACATAAAATCTTTGATAACTCTGTGCTACCCACCAATATGGAAGAGCACATTAATTTCATGCCACTCCACAGTTCAGCACTGCCAGCTCACACCCTTCACTGTGAGTATCCTGCTAGTTCACACTTCACTTATTTCTCCAGCTTCTGCAGTGAAGCCATTGGAAAGGAACTTAGCGAAGAAAACCCGAAGAGCCCTCCAATTTTTTTCTGCTCTGACTGGTTGTGGAGAGAGTCCTGAACACACGACGCAAAGAAACCAGAAAATCCCTGTAAATATAGGGAAAGGCTTGTAAATAAGCATCTTCAACACCCGGCTTTTGGAGGACTTCCTATGATTTCTAAAAATTTAACATTGGCAACACCAATTTTAATAATCACTTCTGAACTGTCCAGAAACTGTCCCAGAAGCAGCTCAGATGAGAGTGCACTAAAGCACAGTGCTGGCTTAGCCTGCTGTTTCTAACAATAATCGTTCTTGGACAACCTTTCATCAGATCTTAGCAATTACAGTCAAGATTAGCTAACCCTAATGAATAAGACTTGGCAGTGGGGATTTTTTGTTTGGTTGGGGTTTTTTGTGTTGGTTTTTTTTTTTTAAATAGTCTTTCCAAGGCTCGTCAGCAATGAATGCAAACCCTGATTTATGATGCACAGTGGAAGAAGGAGAAAAAAACCCAACCTATCTTTTCTGTTTTGGAGTTGATTCATTACCTGCTGGGTATCCAGTAACCTTCACTGTGACCAGTATTTCAGAAGTGTGATAGTTATATCTAAGCAGAAATCATGGTCCCATACAGCATTTTCTGCAGCAACAAAGATGGTTCACGCTCCCTCACTGTTCCCTTCCATCTTCATGTCAGTTCAGTTGCACCCTCATTGAGCTCTTGTAACTCTTTGTGAGCCAAGCTGAAAACCAGATCACTAAATCAACTGGGGTGAGCAAAAAGCACTAAAGACAGGCAAAACCTTTTACTGACTGCTTCTATCGCTTTGCGTTTCAAAAATATCACCTAAAAGCTCCTCAGGTGCACTGTCTTTCAAAATGATAATTTAAATGTCTTTTTTTACCATAAAATCTAAATGCTTTGGGATTTAACCTGGAAAATACTATTGCCATGGTTCAGGCTGATTTGGCAAACATTCTCCAGCTCCATCATCAGCTCAGCCTTTGAAGGAAAAAAACATGAAGTTAACTAGTTAGAGACTAGCTCTTCTTCCAGGAAGTGTTAAGCAATCCAAGCTTCATTCATCTTGTTACAGAAATAAACAACTGCTTATTGGAATAAAGGAATTACAGTACCCTGTCATGCTCACTTCTTGCATTTACTGGATATATAAGAATACCCAAACCTGATCAGCACCTTAATGTCTCCCGGCTGAAGCAGGAAAGGAGAAAAGATACCTGTTAATAAGTTACACATTAAAATTTAATTTTAACCCACTGGTAGAGAAACGCTTGGCTTAAACATCAAAACCTAAGTATTCAATGTCACTTATAAGTATATAGGCATAAGTACTTCAGAGGGAATGTTCTAATTACTCATTTGAATATATGCTCCTTCTCAACCTTTTCCACAATTTTTTTCTCACTGCTGCCCAGTGGCACAGGATAATTTTTGTTTCCTTATTTATAAAGGTCTCTCTCTCTCCCCTCAGATGAGGTTTTGTCTGCGGTGGGATTGGTTGCCTTAGGGCCTTGGTGCTATGGGCTTTTCAACATTACATCTCAAGTATCAAAAAATTGCTCACCACCTTGTGGGAGTTTGGCAGTCTTTGTAAAGAGTTGGTGCTATTCCAGGTTGTAGTAGACAGCTGTCATGCAACAGCAAGAGCTGTAAAATGCCTTTGTCAGGGAGCAGCAATGGCCAGCTGCTCCCTGAGGTGCAGGGAGCCAGGGGCTAAGAGTGACAAACCAGCCAGCAGAGCGAGGACCTCACTGGCCAAGATCCTGCCCCACAGTGCCCCAAAAACAAGGCAGATCCAGAGATGGCACCCAGGCTCAGTCAAGAGTCCGAATCATCAGGAAAGTTCACAGTGATGAGGCAATTCCAAGGTCAAGCCAGGAAGTTAACGTGCAGGTCAGGATCAGGTCTAGCAATAATAACCAGAGTCAGACACAGTCCTGTGATTGCCACGCAGGTCCATGGTGACAAGGTAGGTCCAAAGTCAAGCTGAGAAGTCAGCCTGTGGGTCAGAGTCCAGATCAGTGGCATCCATGTCCAGACACAGCTATGACTGAGCACAAGACAAATATTCCTACAACAGAACTCACACCAAGGCTGAAGGACCAGGGCTGAACTTAAATGGAGCCCATGAGCAGGGAGTGTGCACAGAGGGCTCAGGAGAGGTTGGTCGGGGTTGATAAGGCCCATTAGCGCTCTCAGGACCCTGAGAGCCTATTTCTGTCCACTGATCTTAAAGGGAACAGAGACAACAGGCTCAGACTCCTGCAGCTGATCAGATCACATCAGATCTAACATCAGTGTTTTCCCGAGTCTGTCTTGATTTCTGGTGAAGCCCAAAATGAAGCCCTTTGTTCGGAGCAAACATTTCATCCCAGTTAGAAGTAGGGCCCTTTTGAAAACTGGAATTTAAATTGAGTACTATTTAGTTTCCTTAGGAGGAAAGTCAACCTTCCGTATGCAGAAGAGAGTAACTGCCTTAGGTAATGCCTCCTTAAGATCTCTTAAGATCAGTTTGCTCTTGCCTGAAGGGCAGGAAGGAAATTGAGGCCCAAGAAATCCAAACTGATGCTGCTGAAAAGCTAAAACCAAAGAGTCAAACAAGAAACTGTCTCCCTGAAAAGCCTAAGAGGCCTTATTTATGATGGTGGTATGAAGCCTTCCAGCATAGTTTGACTCCTCAGTCTGAGATGATCCAGATTTCCTTATTGTGGTACTTCATTCTTAATAAGGATTGCCATCTTCTTTTTCCTAACAAGCCTCTCTAATCCATGCCTTGATAACCTTCAGGGGTGCTACGGTGACTCACTCATTATTACCTGGACACCAGCTACTACAGAACATGACTGTATCCCTATGGCTCTGTCAACTCAGTGGTTCTCAAACCAAGGTATGTAAAAGCCTAGGACAAACTCCTGGGTGCCACTGATACCTGTCTATGGGACAATCCGCTCAAGAAGTTCAAACAGCTCCATTGCCCGTTTTTCTTCAGGAAAGATTTCAACACTTCAGTCTTGGAGAAGATCTCTTCCAGTTTTGAAATTCTCCCACACTTTCTCTCACCACCACAAAACAAAATAACTGAGCCAAAAAACATTGTAGCCTTAAATACATTCTGAATCTAAGAAGGAGAAATGCCAGAAAATCTGTACAATACCGCTGTTGCTCTTGATCATATATGGAAAGCAATAACGTACTATTGTGATAGCTGGCAGCATCTGTCTCCAAAGCAGCTAGATTATGGATATGTCTCCTGGGAAATATCTACGTTCTGCAATGTGCTGCCAAGGCTGAGATATTCAGTCTAGTGTCAACCAAGCTAATTCTGGACATGGAAACAATATAGTTGTGTTAGTAGGATGTTCCACTCAGATGAATTAGCCTTCCTAATTGACCCATGATAGCTCCATTTTGAGAGGGATATGGCCTGTGACACAATGAGTTTCCATGACTGTCATCCAGAGCTTCCCACAGAAAGGAGAGTAGACGTTACTTTAGGAGACAACAATGGCAGACCCATGGGTAAAACAAAATAGTCTCAGAAGAAGTAAAACATGCCAAATTACACAGAGATTAGTCGTGGCTTCTTGCTTCATTGCTAGAATCAACCTAAGTTTATGCTGATTATTGCACTAGAGTGAGCCCTGACTGCAGTCCATACCTGCTAAGATTAAGGTGTTCCCATCCATGAGGATTTTTGTGCAGTCAGCCAGATTCCCAAGGTCAGATGGTATGCCTTTCTGTTTTAAAACCCTTAATAACTTTTTCTTCTACGAATTTGCCCCTTCTATTTCAATACGTATTCCTATATTCCTTTTAAATTCTATATAATTCTGTGTTTTCTACATTTCCCTTACTCTTTCTGGGAGTGTATAATTATGGGGAAAATATACTTCTATCTGTTCTCTCCAGTTTAAGGGGGAAGGAGAATCTGATTTGTCTGCCCCTTTCCTCAGATAAAAATCTCTTGCCACTGCTACACACTGAGTCCTCAATACCTCCCTGAGTAAGAGCAGGAAAAGATCTGGAATTTTAGGCCACGGTAATGTCATATGGTTCCTAAGCACAAACACGCTACTTCTAAATCAGTCTTATTTTTGTCCTCAGCTGTAGCTATTGAGTTGCAGCTAAGGAGTTGTCTCACCCAGGGAACTCAGCATAGCATAAGCAGTTCCCGCCTTCAGTAGACCAGCCAGGCAGGCATAGAGATGGACAGTAAATGTGAAAATCCATGGCATTTACACATTGGTGCACTTATGGATAAAATCCACTTGGGAAAATGATTTGGAGGGATGTGGACCTAAAGGCACAGTTCATGGAGGGAATGCTCTCATCCTCATTTAGACTGTTTTTCTTTTTTTTTCTTTTTTTTTTTCCTCCTTCTTTCTGCCCCTATATTTCTACCCCAGCTTCATGTCACGCATTTCTACCCAAGTTTGAGAATGTTTGCAGGACTTTAACCATTCCACTTCTGATTAAATCCCTGGGAAACACGTGGCTTAATTAAAACCGGAGAAGGAAATAGATTTTCCTTTTCACTTGAAATTCTGACAAGTGAGAACAAAATTCAATTTTAAATGGATAATAGAAAAACAAATTCCCCCATGAAATAAAATCAACAATAACATTGAATGCTGTTTGTTTGGGGGCATTAAAATATTTCATTGTGATTTCTGCTCTCTTTGTTTCATGAGAAATAAAGTAAAACAAAAAGCTGTTTTAAAATGGAAAACAAACCCTGCTACTCCTGAAAGACTGACAAGAGAATATTTCTATAGATGTGTTCTATTCCTATTTTTCAATACGGTGTTTTATCAAACTTGACATATTTCCATGATACATTTTTCTTTTGACAGGTTCACATTTCCCAGTGGGAAAACATTCCCTAGGAATGTTTCTGATGTTTTTTTTTCAGATGTTCTGCAGTTCTTAAAGTAAAGGCACAACTGGGATGCTGAAAAGAGTTATAATAATTCGGGGGGGGGGGGTTGGAAGCAGACAGATCACTGCATTTTGTCTTCTGCCTTAATGAATCACATAAACAAATACCAGGGCTTAATGAAGCAGGTGACCTGATGCCTCTTTATCATGAGAACACAGCCGCTGTAGAAAATCCTTAATGTGAGACTTAATGTCTTGACTATTAATAAGCGTTCCCCTACTAATCTCTTAAGTTTCCAGATTTAAATAGCTGCTCAGAAGCTCAGCAGACTGAATTTACTATTAGTGAAAAGTACACTTACTGAAAGGCATTTATTTCTTGAAAACAAATGAGCAGGATTGAGACCCAGCTCTTAAGAAGAGAGCCCCACTGAGACTGATGAGAATTACTGCCTTTTGCATGTGATGGTGGCAAGATCTGGCTTGGTAGTTAGACCATTTTAAAACTATGAAGCTGTATTCTCACTGGCACTAGTATGAAACCAGAATAATTTCAGCAAAGCTGACTTGCTCCAGCAATAGTGCATTATCTCTTTTCTGCTTCAGATGATGTTCTCGCAAAGGTCTGCATTTTTTCATTATTTAAAAAAAAAACTCGTGTACTTTTTTGTCCTCTACAAAAATGACTGCTTGTTTGTGCTATTGCTTGTACCAACAACATGTCTTTAGACACTGAACTTTTTACTTAAATGCATGAACCTGGAATCATTATGTCCTCAATTCTGAGACTAGGAAAATTATTGATCTTAGACCTTGAACTATTAGAGAAGAACAGGAGAGATTGTTTGCCAGTGGACTGCAGATGTGCATGGCAAATACAAAAGAAGTGGTTATTTGCTATGTCATACTATTTTCATTTCACAATAGTATTCTGTGAATTTACAATGGACTATACTGCAAACACCATGGTGCCAGAAAGATTTGGATCCTGCAGAAGATGTTCAGAGAATGTTTGTTTACTGTTTCTTTCAATTCAAGAACTAAGAGTTGTAAAACAAGACTACCAAGGGGGTCAGTTTCAAAACTAGTGGTAGAATTAGTTTTCATTCACACTGTATGAACTGTGAGACTTCTTGACACAGTGTGTTGTGAAAGGTAAGAGTTTGCATGGGTGCAAAATAATGGGCATATATAGAAATAAATACGGAATATTAAATGTATGTGGAATAGACAAGTTCATAGAGAAGTTATTTTAAGAAAAGCTATTAATAGTTTTTAAATGCAAAGACAAACCTCCTGACCTACGAAATTGCTGGCACAGAAATTGCTAGAGGCTGGGTAAATACTCCAGGAAACTTCTATCTGCCTGTCCCATTTTCATGGTAGTCATAAGTCCTAGCCCGTGAAATGGTGCTAGACAGTCCTTTCTTTTGACTAGGCACAGCTATCATTATGCAGTTATATACCCTATGCTGTATAGTTTTGCTATATATAGCCTATATAGCTTTGACAACTTTGCAATTTCAAGGAGGCTACTCCTTCTTTGACCTGGGGGTGACTGCTGTGCTCACACCGACCTGCCCAGGAGTCAGTGGCATCTGCACTTTGTGTTCATTGCAGTCAAATTTTTTTCATAATCATTTATGCCTTCCCACAGTTGAGGAGCCAGGTACATAACTTCAGACTTCAGTTCTGGAAAAAGAGTGTGTGTTTACTTGTGGAGGTCTGTGAAATTGAGGTGAGTAGAGCAGATGTGCTTGAAGGATGAAGCTGAGATACAAATGTTTACGCAACACATTTATCCTTATCCATTTTCCATTGCTGTGTTTCCTCAAGCTCTTGGAGAGTTTATCAACATGTTTGTCATAGAAGTTTCCACTTAGTTAAAACACCACTGCCTGTTGCTACACAAAATTAATCCAAAGACTGCAGACCTATTCACCTGACTGCAGACCTATTAATAACATTCTTTGCATGCTTCAGTAATCACAGACAAGCCATACATCTAATAAGTGGTTTTGAACTATTGTGAAGCTCCTTTTTAAACCTCATTAAGATTGGATTACTTGGTTATATTAATCCTGGCGGCCTTATGCCAGCGGTCCTGACTCATAGTGGTTATTGTAACATACCGGCCGTAAGAACACAGGAAATGGCAAATTCAAAACTGAGGCTGAAAGAAAGAGAAAAGCCAGAAGCCACCCCCATGGCACTTCTGGTTTCATAGTACTGTCCACAGGTCAGATGAAGTTAGGAGCCAGCAACCTGTGTTTTCAACACTAAATTATTACGTAGTTGAGACACGTAAAGATTTGCCTTTAGTTCTCTTCCAATAAACTCAGTGCACCCACTGTGCAGTGGAGGCGAACTTCCCGCCTGCCATCCAAGCACAAAAATATTTCTAGCTGATATAAACACCACATGCTCTATGCTTTGCATTCTGATGCTGCATTTTATGGTAGCCACAAAAACATTCTGGGTCTTTCCAATTTTACAGGTAGGGAAAGCAAAGAAGAGAAGACTTGACTTAAAACACAACGTGACAGCAGTGGAACATGTGAGATTTGAATTCCTGGCTCTCATGCCCTTGCCCAAGCCGGTAGACCAAGGCGGTCTTTCCTTCATTTTAAGTTTTGGTTTTTTTTTTCTGAGTCCAAGAATTAAGATATATGATACTTGGTTAGTTTTTGATTATTGTGGGAATTACATGTCCTGGAAAGCCTCGCAGTGTAAGTCTTGCTGTATGGAAAGACAGAGGTTAGAGGAGGCTGAAAATCAGTGGGCTTCCTACCTAGAAGACTGGCATAGTGTGAGAATGCAGAGGATTACATTCTAACGCTTGGCAAAATTGAGATAATCTACCATTTGCATTCTGACAGTCACCCACCATAAGCTTAGCATGGTGAGTCTCCTTTACTGAACAGAGGAAGGAGAAATGGGCATTCCCAAATACTGCTCTGAGTCGCCTTGGATATCACTGAGGAGACCTGCCATCAAAAACGAGCCCTTGAAGACACCGTCACAGGGGAGAGGTACTGCTGAGATGGCTCATCTGCTGCACTCGCCACCTCAGTGGCAGATTAACAAGAAGCAGGTGTCAGGTGTACTTAAGGTTGCCTTTTCCTCTTTTAAGCTTTACTTCTTTAACCTAGAGGCTTATTCTCTAAAGGACTTCCCTGCTGGGCTCAGTAGGCTAAAGCCTGCTGTCTTTGTTTCGATCCTGATTGCTGCTTAGAGTAGACAAACGTGATTCCTCTGGATAGAGGTGTCAAGGGTTCAGTTGGTTTTTTGTGTTTTGTTTCCCTCTGCTGCAGAAGTTATTTAGATGGCAGGTATGGTCCCATGCCAGAAAAGTGGATGAATCCTCTAAAGCAGGCAGTGCTCTGCGGAGAGCCATTCAGCTGTGGGGAAACTCCCTGTGCCATAAATGCCTTTTCCTCTCTCTCAGTAAAAGTATTTTTGTCTGCGTTTCACTCTGTGGCCCTGTCAGTTCTGTTTATCTTCTCCAGAATTTTACTTGTGAGATGATTGGCTCAGCGCTTTCCTGATTCCATTTGGTTGATAACACCCTCCACAGGGATGCGCGTGGAAAGCAAGCCCAGGTATTTGATGTAGCAGGCTGTGAAGCATGTCTGTGCAACATCTGGCTCCTGGTGTAAATCACACAGGTAGAGCATAACCTGACAGTGACCACAGTCTGCTGATGTTAACTAAACTTCACCTTTTACCCCCTCAGGAGTTCTACAAAGATTTTTCCCAAAGGAAAAATGCTGCCTCTATATGTAAATTAAATGGTAATAAAATACAGAATCATAGAAAAACTTGGGTTGGAAGAAACCTCTGGTGATGTCTCAACTAACTGCTGCTCAAAGCAGGGCTGACTTCAAAGTCAAGCTCAGGAACTTGTCCAGTGAGGAAGGGAAAATCCCCAAGCTTATTTTTTAAATAGATTAGTTCCCTGCGGCACTGATAGGAAGCCTTTGAATCTCTTTTCCTTAAATAATGTAGAATACTTTGGATTTCTTTCCAATTTGGATCAGAAGAGATGTGCTAGCATGGTACCAGACAATGCTGGTTTCATTCATTACTGCTGCTTGCCATCTGCCTCCACATCAGGAAATTTCCAGATTTTAGATTTTTGTGAAATAATTTGTCATTCAGTAGGTCACTGCAAAACTTGGAATTCTTGTGGAGCACCTGCACTTCTATCTAAATTTTAATTCAAGCCTTGTAAGTATGATGTGATTTTGCAGTCCAGCTGCCTTTACTCATCATACCTATCACTGATTCACAGGCTGGTATACACGATCCACTGTTTTCAGGACACATTTGTATCTGTATGTTTTACCAGTGTCCTGAATTTTTTCATGTGGATTGAAAGAAAGGTCTGTGGGGTCTGTCTTCCAGTTAGCCAGTTTTATTGACAGCTGCAGGTACTTGGGGAGTATTATTCTGTCCATCCTTACACGCTTCACCCAACTGTTTCAAAGATATCAAATGAGAATGAATAAAGCCTTTGTTAAGTCTGTCAAACACCTTCTGTATCTATTCTCGGAGTTGGAGAGAACTTGAACCATTTTATACATAAAATTTCAGTCTTTCAAAGGCTAGAACTTGTTTTTTCTGGGAAGAAGCTCAAGATTCAGTCAATTGCTCTCATCAGCTTATCCAGAAAAAGGAGTGTCTTGCTTGCTTTCCACCTAAAAAAGAAGACAAGACAGAAATTACACACCCTTGGGCATTTCAATTGCAGTTGCCTTTAGCTCAATCTCTCTACTGCTGTTTTCATTAGAGTGTAAATTGCATTAGCCCTAACAATAATCTCTTGCTTTCCTTTTCATGTCTCCGTGTGTGATGCACCATTTATTGACAAACAGCCAATACCCAGGGAATTCCATTTATGAGCAAAAAGAAATTATTACCAATTCTCTGACAAATAAGCATGAAATGAGGCATCCCTTTTCTGCTATCATAACTCATTCTTTCATATCTTCACAGTGGAATTAGCTAATTTAATTGATACTTCAACATGTCTTTAAATGAGAACCTTCCTTCCGTGAAGGTTTTGCCATTAGAGCTGGTTCTTCACCTTCATGCTTTATGGTGGGAAGATGAAAACCTGAATACATGTTAATTCTCCACTTCGAATAAACAAAGCGAGGGTTCCCCTTCCATTGCCAAATAGTAGGGTACATTATGTTCATCAAGTTTTTCTTCAAAAAAGGGGTGCAGAAAGTCATTGGTAGGAACACGTTACAACTCAGTACTCCACTTTGAGAAGATCACCGTCTTTCTTACAGTGTGGTCTCTGTGGTAGAGAATCACAGTTCTGGAAAAAGTGAAAGCAGAGGCAGCGCAAAGGGAAATGGATGACTCTCTGAGCAAACAACATGTCCTGCTGAATGATTTCCAGTACCAACCAGTGCAATATTGTGCTCTGATGTATCATTTGCTTGTAATCTTTGAATGCTCTGCCCTTTTTCCTATAGACAATACATTTTCCAATAGCGTATGTAACCCTAGGTTCAGGCACCTGGTGAGACAACTGGTTTTTGTTATTACTTATCAACATGGCTGCTCCTTTAGCTCCTGTACTGGAGCTTTGGGATGGGATGCTGAAAGCCCAAGGATCTGAATCTGAGCCCATTAGTAACTTTACTGACGATAGGGAAGAGGATCAGGGAAGGTAAATACTGGTTCTGGAGGGAGTGATCACCATTTGCTTATGTTCCACAGCTTTTCAGCTTGAGATCTGCAGAGCCCAGACAGGCTAGAGGAATACAGGGCTTGGATGGCTCTGTTTCTTCCTAAAAATTATCTAGAATAAAAATTCTGCTGTGCAAAGTATAGTTTTCAGCTGAGTCAGCAGCTCAGTACTGGCCAGATTGGAGAATTAGGAGACTAGATTGATGAAAAGAGAGTGGTGAGCAAGCAGCATAAAAATCTTTTCTCTGCCTTAAAAAGCTGGAAAGAAATTTCTCTGAGTGCTTGGGTAGCTTCATCACTGCTAAGATGAATAAAGTGTTGGAATTTTACAGGAATGTCTTTTCATTTTGATGAGATGTTTTCCTTGGTAATCTGCAGGCTGAGTCCACCCACTTTGCCACCTTTTCTGCAGTGTCCATGGAAACATCAGGGTAGAGCTAGTAACGAAGCATGTGGAGCCCAAAAGCCAAACCTTTTTAACTGATGATGTGCACAGCCTTATCCTTTGGAGGACTTTGGAGGATCCATTGGTAACTTCATCTCACACTTCAAGTGGGAGGTTTCAATACTGACACATGATACCTAGCCTGGAAAAGGTTGAACCATCCCAATCTAAGGTAGCACAAGTAAGGCCATTATTTCTTTCTAAAATAAGTTGTGAACCCCACAAAGTGACTCTTGGTGAAAATGGAGAGTGTTCGAGCAAAAGACATCTGATGCAAAGAACTCCTGTGGAAAGGGATTATGACAGGGCTAAAGGAAATGAACACAAGCAATCTTGGCTGAGCCACAGTAAGCCCACCAGCATGTATTTTAATTAGATACTGACTGAGTGCATGAAGCATTACTCTGTAAAATTTCATACCCGGAGCTATCAAGTTTGAAACTGCTGTAGCTGATTGCTGAAATATTTAGGAGCAAATTAACATGAATGACTAAAAGGTCCTACAGCTCTCCTGCTTGTAAGAGCTCTCATATAAAATAAGGCAACACATGCAGCTTTGATTCAGATTCTGGGAGACAGATGTTCATCATAGCAAAGTATTGCCAAAGGTGGCACTAATTAATTGCTGTGAACAAGATGGGTGCCAGAAATCAAATACTCTCATGCCTAAAGATGATGCCACTCAGTAAGGATTTAAGTGTGTTGAACCAGATCTTCAGTCACTGTAAACTGTCATAATACCGTGGCAATGACGAACAGCTAAGTATATGGCAAGTAATGAAACTTGCAGTGTGATTTCTTCTCTCATGAAAGATTGGATGGGATTCATGTCATCTAACTTCAGTTATCTACAATGCAGCTGTTGCCATCTGAACTCACTGCTCACAGCTCCGTTCATAGTCAAGGGAAGAAACAAAACTGGGATGTGAGTCAACAGACTGACTGTAGACATTGAGTTTAGGGTGTTGTGAAGTGAAGCTGGACTTCTCTGACTGTATTGATTAGATGCGCACCGACGATAAAGGGAGAGTGGAGAAGCCAGATCATCTGCAGGTACATTAAAAATAAGGATATTTATTCAGCCCAGTCCTACTGATGATGGTAGTTTGTCGAGCCAGAAAATTTCCTAGGAGCGAGGTCTCCTTTCCTATGTCTTTTTTAAAAGTTCAGTGTCCTATACTGGACATGTTAGGAATGTCTTATACAGAGACTGAAATGTTAATAGGAACCTGTGCTTAGTATGCAGTCTGTCTGCTTGCATTTATTTTTATTTATCAGCATAATTTCTAGACCTGTTGTTTACCAAATGGAGTACTGTACTGCTGCTGACTCTAGAAACTAGCAAGACTGAGATGACTGAAGGGCAAGAAGTAAAATGAAAAAAACATTATGTACAAGTTCCTTGTTTTTCTTTCCTAACCAAAGAGAATTCATTTGTTTGACTATCGGTTTCTTGGCAGTAATATTTTTGCAAGCAATTTATATACTAATGGAGATGTTGCAAAAACAAACTCTACCATCACGTTCAGTAACTTCAGGATAAGTTTTATAACTATGCATCTAGCCTGAGAGTCTTGACTCACAGAGGTACCTAATTTTAATTTATTTTGCATGGATACTTAGCTCAGTGAAGTACAGCTAACCCTTATACACAAATGCATACGCTTACGTGCCCAATATGGATTCAAGTGGCTAACTTTAGGCAGAATGGAAAAAATGCAGCAAGCACAATCCAAAATAGAAGGCAGTTAGTTATTCTTGGGAAAAGAGTGATGCTTTTCTTCAGGGATGACACAGCACTATTAGGCTACAGAGATGAAAAGAGGTAAATTATGTTGACAGCTGAATTCTAGGCAAATGTATGTATAAAATCCCCATTTTACGCATTCTTCCGCTCTCTAAGCCTGGTTCTCCTGTGTCTGCTTCCAGCATTACTTCACTGAAATCCACATGACTACAAAGTGTAAAATTTGACTATTATTTCTGTGACTGACAAAAAAAAATATTTGTAAAACTGCTTCTGATTAATTTACCTGCCGACTGCTGAGTCAAATTTTAGAGGCTCCTCCACTAAGGCTGACAGTGTCAGGCAACTATGGGAAGAAATATCATGAACATTTCTTGCTAGTTTGTTTGTTTGCTGTGCTGCGAGCTCCCAGAGAGCTTGCAAACAGTTCTCAGGGAAAAATAAAAAAATAAATGATTTTCAAATATTTCACTAAAAAAGTTAAATGAGCAGTGCTGTCAGATGATGGCATGAAATAAAACAAACATTGCATCGGTAAAAACTTTTTCTAAGGAAATTCCTGACATGCTGAGTGTGGCACTGTGATAACCCCCCACTAGGAAATCCTAAAGTGACTTGGGAGTTCTGGAGCCAGAAATTGCTGACAACTCAGCTACTAAAATAAATGAGACCTCAAAGAATTCAGAGCAGCCTGCTCAAGGGAAGGATCCTCTCAAAACTTCATCCGGTGAAACTGCACTTCAGCAAAGAAGCTTTCAAAGGCAATGATGAAGCTTGTCAGAAATGACAGACGGAAATGTAGGGAAATCAGTGAAGACCTAATTGAATTCCCATGTTCTGCCTGCAGTCACCTACTGTGTGCGTACACTCAATCCACAGCAACCAAAGGCTGAGCACCTTTAACTTGCCTGTTTCCCTGAGACTTGTGATGGGCTGAGAATATGCAAACTGTGAGAACATGGTTCAGCTGACATGCAGTGTAAGATTCAGTACAAATATTAAGACACACAGTATTTAGAGGTCTCCATGTGAGTTAGGTGCCTCACTCTAGTTAAAGCAGATCTACTCCATACAGCCAGTGGAACATAGTGAGCCCCAAAGAGCTATCTCTATTGGATCCACTAGATCTCCACTGACTATGATACAAGCTCAGCATTAAAGTATAGAGACACCTGCATTTATTTTTTTCAGTCCATGAGAGAAGTCCTGACAATAGTAATCCATCTGAACTACAGGACTTGATTGGGTATCTGAGCCTCAGTTCAGAATGGAAGCTACCGTAGCACGAGAGGTGACGTTGAAAGCTAGAGATGAACAAGCTATTTGAGCCAAACACATATCTTGCAGAAAACAAAAATCAAAGCAGACTAATTGAATGATAAAGATCTAAAAAGAAAGGAAAAATGGGAAAGGAGAGGAGTTAGAGTTACACAAATTTCTTTGCAAACCGGTGTCTCTCATTTGCATGCTGTATGTTCCCAAATGTACTGTAATAAGTGTTCTTTCTATTGAGGCCTTAACAGTAACCTATAAAATTATTTCAAGTTAAAATGATTGGAGGGTTGGCCCTCAAGCTCTGTTTTTTATTTTTCTTTAAGACTGCTGATATAAAAAAAATCACCCCTTGGAGAATGAGCATTGTTTGGTGACATTGCCTGTGAGGTGGGAAAACAAACATAAAATTTAGGAAACAGCACTGAAAACTACATCCTGCAGAAAGCACTACAACAGAAAAAGAAAAAAAGATGAATCAGATTTAAGTGTAATCGATGGATTAAAGCTGGATGCAGGAAGTGTGGGTCTCAACCTTCATTTGGTTGTCTAGTGTCAGATTCCTTTCAGTGTCAGTGTGGTAAAATACAGGTTAACACTGCAATCTAAATGCAAAATGCAGAATATATTTCTGATAAACGAGTGAAAGAGAGAGGCTAAATCAGACATTCCTCTCTGCTATGTGAAAATCCAAGCTTTACTTCCACAGAAGTAACTCGAAAGTTATTTGGAAATAATCAAGTTGTACCAAGGATCCATCAAAATGTCAGATCTACTTAGAGGGTATCAGTGTGGCTTGAACTTCTAAAGGCAAATCAGGCAGTTGCCCTCATGATGCATTTTCCTCCTGCCCCATTTGTAAAGGGAAACATTTCCTGATAATACGTTTAACCATGTTTTAGAGTCCCACTGAAGTAATTGCAACCATGGCACAGGTTTACAGAGGTTTCAGTACTCATCTAAATATGGTTGGGCCAAAGCAAGCACAACTAAGGATTTCCTGAGTTGGGATCTGTGTCGTCGTTTGTGTAATCAGTCATTCTTCCTTCTTCATGTGATCCATGCACAAAGGAGTATCTTATCTTTCTAGTGAGGCACAGGAATAATTCCTTGAATAATGAAGGAAACTATGGGAGGAAGACACCTTGAGACGTGAAATACGAAGGCAGCTGTGTCAATAAGTATGCGCCACTGATCTCTGGATGATGGAAGTATGACTCCATGTTTGCCCTGTCATTGTAACCATCTCTCTGCAGTGGATACTGGTCTGACTGTCTTTTTTAGCCTCTTACTGACAGGTCCAACTGCCCTCCCACCACATATGATACAGACCAGCCGGGAGTGCGTTGACCTAGGTACTTTTTCACCTAGAGAAAGGAGAAGATAAACAGTGTTGTCCTGCAGTCAATACCCCCAGATTTTTGCATGAGATATCTGCCAGGCACTGATGTCTACAGTCCCTTCCACAGGACAAGGACAGAACAGCGCTAGTTAACACTGATGATTTAACATTAAATCCTGTTGCCCCAGAGTGGGATACCTGATCTTAAAACCTTGCTGGGAGGTATTGCCTTTGTTTTCCCTCCAGGAGGGTCCTGGGCTGAAAGGACGCTCCATGCCTGCTTGTTTGAACAGGTAATTTGTCTCTGAAACTGCTTTGCCAGGGAACTTCGGGATCCCCTCAGAGCAATGGTGTCCAGGCTGCCAGTTGTCCTTCACAGCCTGCCTGTCAGCTGTAGCAAGACACCTGAACGTCTGACTGGAAGGCACCCAGATCGGCATCCCCTGATGTGGCAGCTTTGCTGTCCCCCAGCTGGCTGGAGAAAGAGGAGCATCTGGCAGTGCCTGCAGCCACCAGAACAATTCGCGCAGACCGTACGGGCTTGGTGCTAGCTTAGGTTTGTGGGGCTCTTGGGAAGTGATGAGTTGATTGCATTGCCTTGGCAATAGGATGTGCAAAACACTGAGCTGGGAATGCTATCACAAGGAAAAGCCCTGTATTATTCCATGAGAATACAGTGTCCACATGAGTTCCATGGTAAAGAAAGCCAGAAAATCTATTTCATTTATGCCTAAAATCTATTTTGTTTATGCCTCAGGGGTGATGCTTTCACCTCATTTTCCTCCTCTACCCCCAACCCCAAGGTTTATACTACACCCCAGAGACTTCCCTATTAGGAACCACTTCAAACAATGGAACTTTATTTAAAAATCGCCATTTTCTCCCCCGTCCTACTTACATTCCTTATTCAAGTGTAATTACAAGTACTAGCTTACTGAAGAGGAAGAATCTATGTGCCTTTAGTTTGTCAGAGTGATTTCTGTTATCCTGAGCTGCGCTCGTTAACAACTCTGACCCACCATTATTTCAGGAAACCATTATATTCATTATTAATAAGAACCCTCCAGCTAACTTTCCTCCCTTGCAGACATTATTCTAGTTTCAAATGTCATCATGGCATTCACCCACTGTGCAAGAAGGGGGAAGTCCTCCTGTTCCCTTTCCCAGCCTGACTTTTTTTAGATCTAGCAAACCTAGATCAATTCACCTTCCTCTTTGAAATGGAGCTGAAACTGATGCAGTCAAAAAGGGACAGGGCAGTACAACACTTTCAGAGATTTGTAGGTGTTCTGAGCTGTCACAACATCTCTGGAAGGAGTTTAACTTTATTAGCTTAGAGGATGAATAAAACATCTGATACATACTAAAAATTGGATACGTTCAGGTCTTGCACAAGAGACCTAAATCCTCTCAGGTCCCCAGTGGGGACCCAGTCTGTCTACCAAAAGCCTGCATCATTTGATGGCCAACAATAGAAGTAAAACCTGCCTGTTGCACCGAGTATAGAGAGAGCCTAGGTACAGGTTGAGACTAGGGTCAGAAACTGAACCCGGGCTTTTTGGATGTTTTGATCCACTGAAGGTCTAGCAAAAAGTGCAAGCACCACTCTGCATCCAACCACATGACTGTGGTCACCACATACTCATCTCTTCCTGATCCCAGAGCTTTTTCAGTCCAGGCTCAACCTCAAGAGGAGATATGGAGCGTGCCCATTCAAGATACTCATAGGACAGATGCAGCAGCTGGAGTTCAGCCCCAATAAACTGACCTGTTGCTTAAGACCCACTTGGCAGATGAGCAGTCCAATCATGTCATCCCTGCCATCGCTCTGCTGATAACACATCCATAGAAGAGGGCTCTGGATCTAACCTGGAGGGACATATTTTATATTTTCTGTTGGTTTTCCTGAAAGATGCCTCATCCCTCTGAGAGGTCATCCAATATTTCAGAGAGACAAAGTTGGCACCTGATTCAGTCTGGTTCCACCCTTTGGGTACTTATTATTATTAAAACTGTTTATCAAGTTTCTTAGTTTTATTGTAGGAAGTCCTCACAGAATCACAAAATGGTAGGGGTCGGAGGGGACCTTTGGAGATCATCTAGTCCAAACCTCCTGCCAAAGCAGGTTCACCTAGAGCAGATTGGACAGGAATGCACCCAGGAGGGTTTTGAATATCTCCAGAGAACTCTGGAAATATATCTCCTTAGGGTTCCAGACACGGCAATGACCTTACTGTGTTAGACGTTACACCAAGAGCTGGCCATGCCCTTCCTCCAGTGATGGATGCTTTCTGTACAGTTTCACTACTGAGGCCAGCAGGAATACTTGCAGGCTTAGAGTTGAAGATATGCCTAAGTCCTTTCATGAGCTTTAAAAAGAAAAAGAACCCACTACCAAACAAGCAAGGGGGAGTCATCCTTGTATGGGCATGGTTGCAAGCAATATCTGAAAGTCATTTGTGCAAGAACTGAACAATTAGATCTATACCATGATCCCACATGGACACTCACTCTATTCAACTGATCAGAATTGTCATGTTCTTCTCCTGCATTCCTGTATCTCTGCGTATTGATCTCATGGGTCTTACTCTATTTCCTAAAAAAACAAGGCTTATGTTTCATATGCCATACCCACATGCATGAGTGCATGTGTATATTTGTGCCTGTACATGTCTCTCTGTCTCCATTTTAACCCTTTGACCAATTTCACTCATAAAGCCAAACAGTATGATGAACGATCCTACAAGTTTTATAGAAGGACATGACTTGGAGAAGAGTCATAGGCACACCATGACTGAAGGAAAAGCTGCAACACGAGCTCAGCCCTTAAAGAACACGAGGGGATCTGAAGGGGAGTGACCTTATAAAGCAACCCAGTCAACAAAAAGCTATGGTTGGACTTTGCAATCAGCTATAAGGGGAAAAGCCCTGGAAATGAGACCAAGGGAATGATTTGTTTAATCCTTAGATAGTCACAATTTGGGGTTGTTTTGTTCTGTTTCAATACAGCTTTTAACATTATGAGGCTCTGGGTCTGGACAGTGCAATAAACACAGATAAATCACAACAGAGAGCCGTGGAGCAGCATGCTGGAAAACCTTTCTGATTTCAGGGCAGTTGACCCATGTCTGTGCACATGCAGCTTCAGGCTTCCTTTACCAATTCTCATTCTCATGAATTCAAGTAATCCTGTTGCGTGTGAGTTTCCAGTCCCGGAGGTGGATGTTTAAATGCAATAAAAAATTGTGCTGGATTTATTCTTCCTTTTGCATTTTCATGAAAGCATTAATATTAATTGGAAGCATGCAACTCTGGGTTATGGTTTTGTTTTCTTTTAATAATGAAAGGAAACAAATGTTGGTGTGCAACTGACAAGGGAGGAAAAACTAGGCAAGCTTAAATATTTAAATGCATTCAAACCATTGAATAACCAGAGGAAAAGAGAAAATAATGTTGCTTTGTGAAAAGTTTTGCTGGTGTGTTAGGAGGATTCCAGGTCCTCTAGTGTATATGAGTGCCCCTCTCCTTGCTGTGATATTCACGCTGTGTTAAGTGGGAATCCGGCATGGGATTAGGGATGTAAGCCTCCTTGTAGGTATTTAGAGAGGGTGAGAAGCTGTTGTTTTATGCCTTTCTGAGTAAAAGACAAAAAGCAAAATAATTCAGCAAGGCCCTAAAGAAAGATGTCCAAGTACTTCTGCTTCTAAGTAAGGCTTGCTAAGCTTTTGCAAACCCTGAGAATTTGCTGGGACTCATTCCTATGTGCCACCATCACCTTTGTGCCAATTGATTTTGATTTAAAAAGAAAAACAACAAGGAGGGTGGTGGAAAGGTAGCGTCTCAGGATGGAAAAGACACCACCTCTCTGAAAGGAGACCATTGGCAACAGGCGACTAGGGCAGGCTTTGCCCATCAGAAGTGATGGGCAGTGTGTGACACTGCTCCCTGTGGAAATTCAGCAGCTGGTATGGGAAGGAGCAGGTCACGTCTGCTCCTGCTCCAGAGTTGTGACTGAGGTTTGTGTGCCTCAGGACACGGCTGGGCTTTTGGGGACAGTCCCAGCTGCAGCTCTGGGCAGGTACTGACTGTGATTCACAGCACAGCTGGCTGTCCTCTGGGCAGATGGGATGGAGCAGAGGGGAAAAAAAATCTTATTAGGCTCATTGCTGGCACTGGGAAGATGAGGACTTGGCCCGATGCCCACAGTCTAACAATACGACAAATGCATCCATTGTATGGAGAGGCATAGCTGGATGCAGAAGGCAGGGAGTAATTAGTCTCTGTTAGGCCCAGTAACTTATGGGCCCCAACAGGGTTGGGCATCCAAATCTGTAAGACTCCAATTCGCTTAGCACCCACAGCCACCCTAGGGCAACAGAACCAGAAGAACCTTGGGCAAGTGTGCCATTGTGCATATGGCATGAAGATATGGCGTGACCTTTTTCTGCCTTTGCTTGCATAGGGGTCCAGGCTGGCAAGTATCCATAGATGAGGAGAGCAGGACAAATGTCTCTTGTTTTGGAGACCAAGTGCACATAAAACAGCCACACAGGGCTCTTCTGGGTTGCCTGGCTGGGAGGGTGTCCTTGCCAAGCTGAGACATGTTGTTGGGGAGTCTTACAAGGCTTGGTGCTGGGGAAGAAAAGGCTTCCCATTGCATCTGGGGAATAGCAAAGGGGATGCCCCACAGGCTTGGAGATTTAGGGGAAGGTGTGCTGATGAATTTGGTGACCAACAGGGCTGGAACCCTTTTGCCCCTGGGGTAACCAGGAAGCATGGAGACTTGCTCCTCATTATCTTAGAGATGGAGGTCCTCATTGCACATAGTAACATTGCATCTAGGGTTGTGTTCTGGTTTGAGGGTAAACCACGACAAGCCGGGGGGTTGTCCCCTTACTGCTGAAGGACTGGCAGGTGGTTCACATTGCACACAGTGTCAGGGAGGATTCCCCCTTCCTTCTCCAGGCTTGTAAGGGGTCCGCAATGCACTTTGAGCGCCAGCAGTGGGGCAAACCTGTTGCTCCTCAGAGTTTATGGGCCATGGAGTTAAGCTTATGCCTAATGCCCGGCAGGAGGGGTTGGGTGGTGAAGGGATTCTTATTGCTCCTGGAGGATTGTAGGGGCATCTGCATTGTACCTAATTTCGGAAAGGGGTACCCATTGCACCTACAGCTTGGGCAGGGGAATCTTCTTGTTCCTGGAAACTTTGAGGCAGCGGAATCCCCAATATATGGGGGGCTGCGGAGGAGGATCCCCGTTATTTCTGGATACCCGTGTGGAAGGCGTCCCCGTTGCACCCAGCGCGTGGGAAAAGGGATCTCCATTGCGCTTAGTGCTTGGGGAGGGGGTGACCCCGTCGCTCCTGGAGGACCCTGGGCAGCGAAGTCCCCATTGCACCCAGTGCCTGCTGGAGGTGGGGGCGGGGGGGAACCCTCTT
>VZSZ01012189.1:904035-941757 GCA_013398815.1 Ibidorhyncha struthersii | reverse complement strand
GCCTCCCGGCGGCGGCGGCCGCCGCGCTCCTGCTCTTGCCCGTAAGTGCCGAGGCCGGGGAAGGGGTGGCGCGGGGGCAGGCAGGGAGGGAGGGAGGCAGGCAGGGAGGGCGGGGGACGCCCCAAGACCGCGGGGAACCCACTCGGTCTGCCAGGCAGCGGGGGCTGTGCCCCGTCCGTCACAGGTCCCGCCCGCCCCCGGGCGCTGACAGACCCCGTCCGGGGACCGTTTCCCGCTCCCTCACAGGTCCCGCCTGTCCCCAGGTGCTGACAGAGCCTGTCCGGGGACCCTTCTCTGCTCCCTCACAGGTCCCGCCAGTCCCCGGGCGGTGAGGGATCCGTCCTGAGGACCGTTACCCGCTCCCTCATAGGTCCCGCCGGTCTCCAGGTGCTGACAGACCCCGTGCAGGGACTGTTACCCGCTCTCTTACAGGTGCCACCGGTCCCCAGGTGCTGACAGACCCCCTTTGGGGACCCTTATCTGCTCCCTCACAGGTCCTGCCGGTCTCCAGGCGCTGAAACACTCCATGGCTGCTCACCTCTGGCTCCCCTCAGAGCCCTTGGGCTGGACCACGGCCCTTCTTGTTCTCCCCTTCTCTGGAGCAGCTGCCTACCTGTCCCCTTTCCTTGCCAGAAAAGGTCCAGCCTGGGGGCCCCACTGGGGTGGCAGCTCCCTGCCCCAGAGAAAAGGGCTTTTCTGCCACCGCCCAGTTCAGGGGGGCAGTGGGTGGCCATGGCGGGTGCCCGTTGTCCCCAGCATGGTGCCTCTCCTCGCAGCGTGTGCTCAGCATCGGTCGCTCTTTCACCACAGGGATCAGCAAGCAGCGGTGGTGAAGGGCAGGGCTCAGCCCACGCATCCGTCTGAGTGTCTGCTCCCAGTTTCTCTTGAGCGAAATGTAAGAGAGGCTTTTCCTCGTGGTCCTTCTTCATCACAAGCTTCCCCCTGTGTCATGCTGGGATGAGGTGGAGATAAGATTGGCCTGTGTCAAACTGGACTTAAACCAGCTTTCCCAGCCCACGCTCCGAATCAGACTGACTTCTTTGCTGGCTTGTTTGTTTTAAGTGATAGTTTTAAGTGTGATAATTGATACTTGCAAAACAAATGTGAGAGATGAAGCAGGAGGCACATTGATCTTGCGCAGAATTTGTAAAGGCTGTTCCCACAGCATTAAAACAGTGGCAGTGATCCTTCCGGACTGTAGTGTAATTGGCCCATCTTTAACATTTCCTTAGATAAGGAAAGAAAATCTGTTCTATTTCCTTATGTTCTTTTTTTTTTCCCCCCCTAATTTACAAAGAACGATAGAGGGAAACCAGGTCAGGAAAAGCAACAGGCTCCAAAGACAAGCAACAATTTCATCTTAAAAGCTTTTCCGTAGCTTTCTTTTAGAAGACAGAGAATATTTTCTGAGCTCCACCAATGTCTTTTTTCCCCAGTCGGAGACCAGCACACACGGAATCAGAGTGGCGTGGTTCTGGACACTTGCTGTTTTCAATCCCAAACCAGTTGTTCTTAATCTTTGTTTCTTAGTCCCTCTTCTCTTACAGGCTTTGATTTCCCTTACTGATTTCTATTGGTCCATTAAAAATATTTCAGTTTATGTTTAGACAGGGGAACTTCTTGCCAGTGCGGTTACCAAAAGTACCCAGGTACCGAAAGCCACCAGACTAATTCTGTTTCAATGAATCAAAAAATGTCATGTGCTTCCTCTCTAGATGTAATCTATGGACAATTTTCCAGTTCCCCTGCAACTTTGCATTTGAATTATTTCTGTAAATTTTGTGAGCTACGTTGCTGCTTTAAAACAAAACAGCTGCCTTGAAAGAAAGATAAGGAAAAAAAAAAAAAAGTAGCGCAGATTAAGAACAAAACCATCAAGTTTCCATAAAATGCATTTATTCTGAGAGAAATGTGTTCTTGGAGTGTATTCCGAGTGTGCTTATATAAAGGAGCTTGTTTGGATGTAGCATACTTGTGTCTGAGAGCGGCTAGTGCGTACGCCTGTGTGGTACGTGGAAATAATGTGTTGGAAGATGATCTTCAGCCTCATGTATAGAAAAGCTCTCGGTGCTCCAGTTGTAGCAAAAGCAGAGCTTTTACTGTTCTTTTCAGGTGTGTCTTCACCCGTGAATGTTGTTGGTAAATCTGTGTCTCTACTTTACAGCTGGACAAAACTTTGCACCAAGAAGCTTAAAAGCAATGTTTTAAAACTTTGGCTCAAATCCAAAGCTCTTAAGTTACTGTTTAACTTGAAAACACTTGAAAGTTGACTCGAAGTCAATGGTTCTATTCACATTTGTGGATTTGAGAAAAGGCATAGCTGCTTGTGGGAGCAGGCCCTTCTGCGATTAAGGAAGCTTAAGTCTTCACAGCAGCTGAGCAATTGTGTTTTATGGGAACCGCAGATTTGTAACACTTCTGAAATGAGGCAACTTTCTGGTACATAATTAGATCTGCCACATGAAAACGCTGGTGCAAATGACCTGTCAGATTTCACAGGGCTGGTCAGCGAAAGGGTGAAGACTTGCACAGTGAGCTCTGAGATTTATGTTCTCTTGAAGGGTTTCTGTACATATGATACACTGGAAAATGCGTTTACTTGAATGTGAAAAACAAACAAACAAACCATAAAACAAAGGCAAATGAATCTTTTGACATTTTGATGTAGAGTCCTTGCTGAGTTCACGTAATTTGGAGGAGGGGGGATTATTCATCAAAAACAAAAGCAAAGCTTCATATGCTCTCCTGAAGCTGTTGAAACAGCCAGAGCAGTTTAAGCGTATCAGCCAGTGGTGACAAGTTAAATAATATTCCTGGTCCGAGACTGCCAAAATTCAGTCCTACTGTGAATTAATGCAGCATAAACATCTCATCATGAGAAGCCTTTCCTGGCATAGTACTTTGGCGGGGTTTAAATCTGTAGCCATCGTGTGGCAATTACTGGACGTTTGAAGGAGGGAGCTGTACGCAAGGAAGAACAGCTGATGTTGGCTGACTGGTAGTTTTGCCATGAAACTTTTCAATGATATTCATAGCTGCCCTTAGCTAGAAAGAAAGCAGCCTTTAGCTGTTGTTCATATAGGCATCTGCTTACATATTATTCTTCTGTCAAGAGCGGAGGAAAGATAATGATTCTAAACTCTGTGGCCTTTATATTGCAAACCAGAGCGCTGTTGTGCCTGCCCTGCTTCTCGCATGCCTCTGCTGAAGCTGGTGGAGGAAGACAGTGCAGGGATCTCATTGCAGAGCGTGCTCTATCAGGTGCATAGTTTAGTTTCAGTCTCATCGGTTATATCTCTACTAGTACATTAAGATTGCCAGGACAGCTCTTCAGCCTCCAGGCCAAATGCCAGAGAGCGGCTTCTGCCCATACTATTAAGCTCCTTCAGCTTCTAAAATGGGGAGGTAGTGCGCAAACTGCCCATTGAGAATGGTCCATGGTGCAGGCTAACTCCCACATCATTCCCGGGAACTGTTTGAGATACCGCTAGATAGCTTGGGGCAAAAATGTGGCCAGGAACCATTCTAAAAATTTAACAGTATAAATGATTAAGTACTTAAAACAGACCTTTGCACTGTTTGATTTATTAGCTTAGATGGAGTATGCTGTACTGCTATTGCTTAGGGCTCTCAATGGGTGCCTGAGGGAGGCATTTCCTCTAAGTCAAACTCTTCGTTGCTTTGAATTCAGCGATCAGCTGTCTTTGTGTTAGAGATTACTGTGGGATCCTGCTGGTGATGTGATGATCTGAGAGATTCACAATTAGAAAAACAAGGTAATAGATAATATCAGCTTTTTAAGGAAGTGTATTTCTGTTTTATTTTTTATTTTCGTTTTTCCCTATATATTAGTAAACCAAATATTTTGAAAATATTATACTAGAACAAACATTTGCACATTTCTAGATTTTTTTAATACTTCTTCAAATTGTATTTTTTGGGGGGGGGGGTGAAGGTGAGGAAATGTGGGTGGTAAAAACAGACTACACACACTGCTGAATTTGATCCTTTTTGGTTTATGTCACTTTCAGGTTTGCAGCACTGCAAAGGAGGCTTTGGGGAAACCCAAGAAGGTGGCTTTGGGGAAAAGCTCGTTTACTTTAGATTAAAATTTTATCCAGTAAATGACATTTCTGCAGCGATTTCCATTCCCACTCAGTGTCTATGAATTGAAATGGAGAGATCACATCTTAATCATGCACATGCCCTTTTTTTCTTTTAGCCTACACCAGTTTTAATCCCAGGTGTAGTCTGTTTTCCCTTAAAGGGCAAACATTAGTTCTTGGATGTAAAGCTGGAGCTGTCCAGCGAGCCACATGGCACCTCCCTGCCTCCTGCGGATACGCAATGAGGTGGATCAAAGCACTGCATAAACATTGTCTTTGCCTCCTTAGCTTTCTATTCATAACAACCAGCCTGGACAACTAAATGCTTCCTGCTGGTTCGCTTTACCAAACTATTTCTTTATACAGAATCACTTTCTTTTACTACTATTCCTTTTTTTTTTTTTTCTTAATAGCTTTGAAAATAGCTACATTTGATTTGAGCGGGCGAGTGATGGGTAAAAAGCTTTATGTGTTTGTTTTTTTTTTCTCTGAAGAGTTGGGTAAATTTTGTCATGGCCCTTACTTCAAGAGAAGACAAATAGAGACTAGTCATTTACCATTGCGATCAGTCAGCTAGCAAGTACTGCCCTTCAGATGAATGGCTGCTTGGATTCCATCAATCGTGTCCAAATGTATGAAAATTTCATTTCCAGTTTCTGGTGCCAGTGTGGGGATAATTGTTAGTTGCCTCCTGCAATGCTCTTTGATGTATCACATGTCATGCATTCCTCAGTACTGATCAGTTCTCTGGGTCTGGGATCATTTGGATTGGCTCTCACAAGCAGAAGTTCTGCCGGCTCTGCTTGATCTTGACAAAGGCTGTGTCATTTGGGAAGCGCTGTGGCAGGGACAGTGGCGTTCTGAGAAAGCCAGTTCACAGAGATGGGTTTCAACATCGCGTCCTGACCTCTGGCTCATGAATACCTTGTTGCTGTGCAAGTGAGCCCACGTTGAGAGTCAGGTGCTGGGAGAGTGCTGCTCCTGCCCGTGCACGTCTTGTTTCCCAGACTGACAGCTCTATTGTGGAGCTAAATGGGTGGAGAACTTGGAAGCTGTCCTTCTCCGGGAATGATCAATTACCGGCATGTGTTTGTACAGAAACGTGGCTTGTTTTCACTAAATAAGAAAGAAAATCCGTTTGGTATTTCAAGAGCTGAAAAGTACTTCTTCAACGGAGCTGTAAGAAAGTGAAACTAATTAAAGCTCTATAAACTTTTGCGTAATCCTGGCGGAATAACTATCCACTCTTGGTTGTGTATGCCGGGAAAGTAAATAGTGAGCAATGCAGATGGAGATTAAAATACATTAGCTGTCCTCACTGCAATGCTAAACCCTTGCCCTGGTAATAGTAGCTGAAGTGCCAGACAACTGGAAGGGAGCCACCTGCCTCTGAGGGCTATGGGATAATCTCTCTTGCTGTGACCCAGGTTCCTGGGACGTGGGAGGCTTTCTAAGTGCTGTTATCTCTGTGCTGCCTTAGTTTTGGGAGTGCTGTCCTCTAGCAGGGGTGGCTTTTCCAGTGGAAAGGAAGGAGGAAAGAAGGTGAAAGTGAACAAAAGGAAGTGTGCTGATGAGTCCGAACAGGTTGCCTGCGGGGCTGCCAGCCAGGCTCTGCTAGCAGGCATCTCAGAGCATGGACTAAAGTATTGATTCCCTTTGAGTGGCAGTAGCAGACTCCCACAGCCCAAACATAGCTTGGGTTTCAGGAGGCTCATGCCAGCAGAAGCAGAGATACGGCCTGTGAGCCAGCACCACTGGCTGCACTTTGTAGTGTGGCCATCACAGGCGTAACCTTTCTGCTTTCTCAGTTCCAGTCCCCAGGGCTACTTAGAGGAGCATTCTGCTCCTGCTCTTTCCTTGTTTTGGGGGTGATGTCCAGGGACCAGTCTGCTCCTTCTCTTGTCGATGGAATCTTTCAAAGCAGAGAGGAAGGCCAAGGTTATCCCTCTGGCTGACAAGAATGATGTCTCGGAACACGTGACAGGATTTTGACTAGGCAAGCTCCAAATCAGATGGAGTGAGGATCTTTCCTCATCCTGCTTCATGCCCTAACTGCTGGGAGATCAGCTATTTGGTCCATCTTGAATTTGAGACACCTTCCTAGGTGTATCAAACCCCTTCTTTCTCAAAACAAGTGTCTTTTCATGAATATTTTCAAGTCTTGTCAGACTTTCAGTATTCCTTTCTTTCGGACAGAAAAAAAGTTTAAAAGAAAATTCTATAATTAATATAAAAATAATTTAACAATACCTTTGCATAGTATTTGGCATAATATTTTAATTATGATTATGCAAACAGAGTCCAAAATATTAGAAACATGAGTGAAAGAAACCTCAAAGTGTCTAGATTGCTGATTATTGTTCAAGATACAGTCTGTAAACTGTTAATTACAGCATTGGTAATAGAAAGGGTTTGGGAGTAACTGTTATCTATCATTCTTCTTACCATAGGGGCTATATGTCCTAAAATCAAGGAATAAACAAATAATTTATGCTGGAAGGGACTGCTAGAGGTTTCTTGTCCAGCCTCCTTCTCAAAGCAGGGTTAATTCCAAAACCAAATCATGTTGCTCAGTGCCTCATCCATTTCAGTTGTGAAAATCTACAAAGGTGGAGATCTCACAACACCTCTGAACTTCTTTTCACAACATCTCTGAAACTCTTTTCAAATGCTCCGTCGTTGTCATGGTGCATAATTTTTTCTTCATGTCCTGTGCAACTTATAAATGATGCCTGCCTGTTGTCTTTTTGCTGTCAACTTCTGAGAAGAGTCTGACTCCTCTGTAATTCCCCTTCAGGCAGTGAAAGACTTGTTAGACCTTCTCTTGTTCCAGTCTTGGAGTTAAATTTCACTGTGATATGTGCTTTTCAAATAATAAAGGTGGGCTCCAGCCCAAGAGTTAGCAGCTTAAGAAAGACACAATGGATGGTGAGAAAGCATTAAGAATGAGCCGGTGAGGTGACACTGGTTATCAGTGCTGAACTATCATGAAGTCTTGGGTCAAAGGAGCATTTTATGGAAGATATAGAGGTACCATTGCTGACATTCCATGGACAGTGAGAGCTGATATCACTAGCTGATTAAAGTCTTGATTCAGAATGGGTGATGGTTTTTTACCTGTTTTAGGTGGGAGCATGCTGGCAGAGACCTGAAAAAGAAAGATCAGGAGCTCACATTTGATGAGCTAGAATTGGGAGAACCTGTGAATGGAGGTCTTGAAGTGTAGTGGCAGTGTGATAATGACGGATGAGTGAAGGACCTTTGCAGAGACTATTCAGGTAGATAAGAGTTTGCTTGGGAGAGGCAGCTGAGATACTGGCATTCATTTGGGTAAATATGACTTTTATGCATGAGCTACTCTGGATTCCCTGTGTGTTTTGTCTCCAGGGCATGTCACCTCATCCTAAAGTACATGTTTAAAGCAAAATTGATGGATTGTTCCTTGATAGTGCTTCCTTCTTCCACTGAGCATTAAGGGAGCATTCTGAAATAGGTGAGTAAGGTGAATCGCATCTGAGCTGCTGAGGGGATTCATAGTAATGTGATTGGGTGGAAAGAGTAGGGAAGAATTAGTCATAGGTTTTGTGTGAAGACCTAGGAGAAGGGCAGATATGAAGGCAGGAATCCTGTGAAGGGCTTGCTCCCCTTCCAAATTCTGAATGTGATATCCACAGATATGGGTAATGAAGAACGAAACTCTTCAAGGATGTGAAATTGAAAAGTGTTTCCTTTAAATAATTTTATTTGAAGACAGCTGTAGCCTGTGATTCAAATGCTATTTTGCTCCTTTTTAATATCTCATGTTGCTTTCAGAGGGCATGGAGACTTGATGGGACAAATCCAGCTCATGGGTGGCCTTAAACAGTTTTACTTTGTATGCTGTGACTCAGAAAGTCACTTGGCACACGCATGGCTTTCAGTGGATGAAGAACCTCCCCTCTACACCCTTGTTCAGCAGAGCACGCAGGCAGATGCTTAATGAAGGCAGATCTCCAAGTTTCAAAGACAACAGTGAAGTTCAGTGGTGGGCTCAGTGTAGCAGATGCCTGAGTCTTTTTAATTTGTTTCTCAATAAAGATGAATTTAATTTCATGCTTAGAACGGAGCATGTGTTCAGTTGCTTTATTGAAGTGAGGTCCTACTTCCCATTCCATGGAAGACATTCCATGGCAGACTTATATTCTCTTTCTCCAGACTTCCTGGAAGAGCTGCAAAATAAATGCTGGCCTCTAAGATCACAGAGCAATGTCTCCTGGATCATTTGGGTATCACTAGCTAGTAGTACTATTTTATCTGGCCGCTTGGATTAACTTAGAGACAAGTAAGGACAGGGAGTTGAAAGAGCTGAAGGATGACTCGAAAGGGAGACGGTTTTTCTTGAACTGTGCTAGAAGTCTTTCCTTTTACTGTAACCTTAGCTGGTTCAGGTTTCAGGTTGCAGGTTCCTGTGAAAACTTGTATTTAGACCTTCTATCACAAATGGAAATTATTTTTCTGGTGAAGCAGAGCCAAACGATTGTATACTGCCAAATGCCACGGCACTAGCAAAGTTAAGTTACTGAGTTGAGAAAGGCCAAAGATATCTTAAAGCAGAGGACTGACCTTTTTTGGTTCTTCAACAAGCAAAGTATTTCCACCATGCTGGCTCTCTTAGCACTGTCCTTTAATAAGCATCTCTTTTGCGTACATCTTGTGTATGAAGTAACAAGACAACACTGGATCTAAGTCCATCCTGGCCACAGAAAAGGTTGCATTCCCCTCCTCTCCTAGGCTGTTCTCTGTTTTCCTCTTTAAGGACCATTCTTCACTCTCCTGGTTGTGCATATTCCTTCAAGTGATTAGTAGTCAGCAAATATTCTGGCTCTCCTCACTCTCTCCCATGTATTGCCATCTCTTGTTAGAGAGAGAGAGCTGCTCAGATGAATGTCAGCATTTGTGCATTCCACTGAATACCTGGTCTTTTTCCCAAAGCATCTCTTTTCACACACAAGTACTGGTGATGGCAGGAACTCCTGTAAAACTTGCTAGATGCCCACCTGCCCTGGAAACTCCCTTGCTGTATTCCAACAGAGTATGGGTTTTGTCAAGGAAGTGTGGGATTTGCTTTGATTTTGCTGCATCGAGCTCTTTCACTAATTATATTTTCATGGTGAAGTTAGATGCATGTGTTTCCCTAAGCTGAGCTTCTGTGGACACAAACTAACGGTTTTTGCATTTAATTGGACTCCTGCTCTGAGACAGTCCTTCCCAAACTTTCAGGTGAACATTTAATCCCCTTTTTTTTTTTTTTTTTGAGTTCCAGGGCAAAACTACCAAGTTTCAGCTTTCTGTGTGCTGAAGGCAATTTCACTGAACTGTCAATATTGAAACAAGTTAGAATTTAAGGCCTCAGCACTCCCAGATGTTTTACAGAAACCCCTGGGAGGAGGTGCAGCAGGAGTCTTAACAGCAGCGCTGCTTCACAGAAATGAAGGGTGGGAATAAGCATCCTCCTAACATGATCCATGCCATTACTGCCATTACCATAGATGTCTACTCAGGAAAGTGACTTGACTTTGTAAGGAGCACAGATAGCTCGTTTAGACTGAGACTTCATTTTTATGTGGCAAGGGAGACAAGAGATGGATCTTTCTGTTGTCAGCTGTGGACTGGGCACATGGTTTATGGTTGATAACTACAAAATTGTTTGGTGTTGGGAGGTTGCTTCATCGTGCTCAGTAAAAGAAAGAAAACATTAGTATTCCATATAATTTTATAAGATGGTGATGTTTTCCTGTCTTCTGTAGCCATCATCTCTAAGAATGTTTTTACCTCTCCTTTTGTATATAATGTCTAAAGAAAACTTAGGAAAGATTCATCTGAGTTGCTCTGTCCTTATAGTGGGTGAGACCCAGCTAATGCAGTCAGTGGAAGTCAGGGACTGCTTCATTTCCACGTAAAGATTTAAAATATGGCAGATGAACTGCATCTGAAAAATTCCTACTTCTTTTTCTGAATTGCAAAGGAATCCCTGGGTGATCAGCTCAGCTGCTGCTCTATTTTGAAGTCTGAGCTATTGGAGATAAATCCCACTGCCTTTCTGCGAGTGGCTTTCTGATGAGATGCTGTTATAGTTCCATGGGATGGATTTCTCTAGGACTTCATAAGTACTTAGATACTACATTTTTTCAAAAGGGAAAGTTTTTGCTCTGTTACTTTGAGACTATGTCTCAGATGTCAGCACCTCTGCTTTTGTTCAGCATGCCACCAGCAGATGTTTTACAGGGAGGCGTAATAGCTTTTTCTAAAAAGCTGGCTTTTATTAGACAACTAGAATATGGTATCTGGGAATTCTTATGTGAGAATGGGAAAGCAGAGAGCATGCATCTGTCCATGTTTGCCAGCATTCGCTGCCTCCCAGCTTACCTCTCCCATCTTGGCAACAAATGTTGCACTGTCATGTCTCATCCTTTTCCAATTCCAATCTTTCCTCCTGCTTTCGATCATGCTGACTTCATCCGCTCTGCTGCTTCTTGCTGCTAGATATTTAAATTTACAAGATGCTGTCCATTGTATCTCTGTAATAGCCCCATGCCTATATTGACAGGTTTGGATCCTATTTATAGCTTTGGGGGCTTTTTATATTACTGTAGCTATTTCTTACATGTCTGACAGAAGAAAAAAACCTCTTCAATGCAGGTGCATTATAGTACCAATGTTCATTTGGGTTTTTTTATATATATATTTAGAAGTCACTACTTAGTGGAACACAATAATCTTTCAAACCAGGACTCTGTGCTAATTGTTTTTAAAATTAAGTTACAAGTCCTGTCTAATCTGCATGAAATAACCACAAATCCTGGTAGGAACTGAGAGGAGGTAATGCTATCTGTATGGATCCATTGAGGCATATTACATATTTCATATAATGTTGCATATGTGGTTTTATGACTTCATGTTAGTAATTATGAGAGTACTTGTGTGATAAAGAACAAATTCTGCATAAATAAACGTTTGTAAGATTGGAGCCCTTCTATTTTCAGAGGAGCACACCCTGCTATTAGTGCCTTGCAACTTCTAACAATGTAATGTAGCAGTATGTTAGTCTCTCTTAGGTGGTTGCCCTTTTCATCTGCCCTTCTCGTATGTAGACGTGGTCTTATGGTGAGTTCCTCTGATTGTGTCTCATAGTTGCATACCCTCGGACAGAGATGAACATCTTCATGGATTAATGAAGAGCAGTGACCATGGCCAAGGGGAAAGGTCTAACAAAATGACCATGAGAGATGCAGACAGTGATGCAGTAGAACAGTTCGTCCACTCCTTTTCCAAAAATCCTCTCAGATGTGAACAGCAAGTTGAGCAAAGGCTCCATGTATTGTTCTGAAAAGTCAGAACTGGCCTGCAGACTATTAGTTGGTGTCCCTGCTTTAGAAAGTAAAGGGCTCCTTTTCACCTTAATCTCTGGCTCAATGCATTATTTTTATTTGTTCATAAATGTCCACAGTGTCTCGAAGAAATTAAGGTAGACATTTCTGTGCATGTTTCAGATAAATGTGCAAGACAACATAGAACTGATTTAGTGGGAAGAGGTCATGGAATAGTAGCTGCCTTAGGAGAAGTGCAGCTCAAATAAAGTAGTGCATCAGTTACTCAAAACAACAAACATTTCAAAATATATACACAGTCACAGGCCCAATTATTTCTCTTTAAAATTCTGCATTACTTAAATGTTTATTTTTTCGCTGTTCTTTATATTTTTAAGAGTGTTTTTTAGGCTTTTTGGGTTTGTCTGCTTTAAATGCAATTTTTAAATAGTATCACACACAGGAAAGCTGTTCACTGTGGTTAGTGGAAGGAAAATGAAAGCAAAAGTAACATAATATGTGGAAGGCGCTTTTCTCTCTAGCCAGATGAACCTAAGTTGAACCTAAAGCAAATGTGACATTTAACCTTTCTTGTTCCTACACACGCTGTGCTAAGCTTGACCTCTGTCTGTTCTTTCCCATCACCTTACGAAGCAGACAGCTGAACATGCAGTGTATTTACAGTACATGAAGATGTCTCAAGTTTCTTCTTTGAAGTGAGACAGTGCTTTGGCCTGTGAGGTAGCAGAGGGGTGGAGGGATGGAAAGGAAGAAATGCCTCTGCTACGTCAACTCACGTGACTGGGTCTGACATGGGACGTGACCACTACAGAGTCTGCTTTCTGCCAGGCTCGGCTGGAGTTCTGTGCCTTGTAAGATGGCATCTGCCCTGGCTGCAGAACAGAGTCATTGCCCTTCTCTGTCTTCTTGACCTGACCATGCATGGTCAGTACCCTGGAACACTTTGCTGTGGGAGGCAGGAGTTCGAGTCTCCCTGGAGGACAATCAGCAGCTTCATGGTGTTTATTTGAAAAGAATGAAGTCTGAGAAAGGCTTTTTGTTCGAGATTTCCTATTTTGTAAAATAACAGCAAAGTGAGAAATAGATAGAAATGGTATTGTACAAAGAACAGTTGTTCTTTAGAGACCAACACTGCTGATGAATTCTATTGTCATGATCATTTACTCTACTTCTTATTAAGTGACAAGGAATTCAGTGACATAAAAAGGGTTCTGCAATCACTTAACACGTCTTAAACCACTGAAATGTAACATCAACATTCAATGAGTATGGTCGTTTCCCTGGGTAAAAGCTTCCCGTATTATGTTAGAGTCATTCTGAGTAAATAGAAAAGCAAACACATTTTGTATGTTTCCCCTCAGAAATAGTCAGGAAGATTTCATTTCATAGTTTGAAAATGAAAGTTTCTGTCATTGATATGTCACTCCTGAATTTTCTCACCACGTTTCGTTCTGCCTTTCTTAAAGCACTTTTCAAGAGCTTCTCTTGCCCCAAGCAATATCCCAGCTCAGCTGTACATTGATATGTACAGTTCTGTGGGCTTCTCTCCTCTGTCTGCAGTGGGCACTTCAGTAATTTCATTTTTGAGTGTGAAAATGATGACATATTGCTTGGATTCAACTCTAAATATACATTTCCTAAAGTTTACCTGGGGTTGTACTATCATCCTGTACTGAACCTGCAGCTTCTTGAAGTGCCCATGCTGATATTACTGCTCTCTTTCTCACAAACATTTGCCTTCAGTGGATGGCTCAGCACTCCGAATTCTGAGGATCAGAAATTCCTGTCCTTTTTACTGGCTAAAAAGAACCAAAGATCACCTTAAGGGATGCCTACTTTTCCTATACAGTCAATGGAACCACTTTCCTCAAGCCTTCTGAATTTCCCTTTACCAATTGCTGTCTCTTGAACATGTTCTATGATTCTATGATTCTGTGTAAGGATCTTTAGCACCCATGTAACCATTAAAAGTTAGTTGAAAAAAATCCACACACGATCTTTAATGAGATGTGATTCATCTTCTCCATTTTAGGCATCTACTTTTAGGTGAGATTCTGTCCTGAGCTTTGTTAATACCGTTGACTAGCTCCCACAAGAAGAGGTCCAGAATAGGTGGTTCATTTGTAGGTGCCTACATTTAGTCAGGTGAATGCCACCTGATGTCATGGAGCTAAGCAAGCATAACCGTAAATCTCAGTCATGAGGGGATGTCTGTACCTGAACCAATGATGAATGGGAACCGCTATGAAAATGCCAGGGATTATTGTACTTATGAATGAGAAAATCTATTCTGTGCTGCTGCTTTACCATTTGGTTTGTTTTGTTTCATCCAGATAGTTCTCCACTGTGAATCTTCTGTGAACCTGCCCTTGTCTGTTCTGCTGGAAAAGTACTGTGAAGCTTTGTCAGCCCGCACCAATGTCACAGGTATTTATTTCTCCATTTCTTGTTGGCTTCTTGTTACTGTAGGATCTGTTTTCAAAGTGTCCTTGCTCCAGGAACATCTTTTCCTGCTGAGATAAACATAGTGCCTCCAGCCTTGGGTTTTCATTGGCAACAACATACAGTGGTGTGAAATGAAAGAAAAGTTTGAATTTTGCATACCTGGAAAAAGCTGCAGGTGAACTAATAATGACAGCCCTTTTTCATGATTTAATCTGTTAAACTGACTATACTCCCCAACTGATATGATAGTTGTAGGTTAGTGCAGTTAAAGTGTCTGTATCCAGACTGTTGAGACTCATTGCCAAAGGCTGTCTGCGTTTCTCCCGCATGGGACAGCCAGGCTGAGTAGGTCAAGACAGGTGGATGTACTCAGAAAATCCAGCCCTTGTGTGGCATTTAATATAGAAACTGGGGTGCTCTGACCAGACTGACAGCTCATGTAAGCTAGGGATGAACCTTGGATCATTTCAGCCATATCAATGGAGTATTTACCATGAAAAACAACAGTTCTTCAAATCAGAACACAGTGCATATGTTTAACCGCAAAACTTTACCATTTCTGTTTCCTGATCCTACCATCAAGTCTCCAAAACCTGACTCTAACTTTTTAGGTTAGGACAGAAGGCTTTTTCTGACAGAGAGGTAGGGCAGGGGCACTTAGGGGCACTGGCAGCGGAGTAAAGGGAATATTGCATACTCTCTAGAAGGCTAAGGGCAAACAGCAGGAAGGAGTCAGAGGAATATGGTGCTTTTGCTTTCCTCATACCAGTTTTTGAAAGCAGGGCAAAGCACTAATTCTTGTGCTTGATTCTTGGCTAAAATGCACCAGCGCAAAATCGATGCTGTAAGAGATGTGAAACTGGGTCCAGCTTTGCTTCAGAAGTGGGGGAAGCATGCTCAGAGCTGCTCCTCTGTAGCATGACTGGGAACTGTGTGCTGCAATGAGTGATGATACTGGGGGAAAAAGCAAGTTTGTTTCTTTCCCCTTCACTTCTCTTTCCCCTGGTAAATCTTCATGGAGGGAGGAGTTTAAAATATCTTGTAATAATGTAGATATTATCATTCAGCTCAGCCAGTTCTCCAGCCCTGAGAAATGACAAAGGAAATGAGGCTCAAGGAAGAAAAACTCTTTCTGTATAATATATTAGATCAATTGTGTTTTACTCTGACTATCAATTCCTTAAGGACAATAAGCTGATCTAGATAAGCTGATCAGACTGAAGTCTGAAAGTTGTGTTGCCTTAACTCCTCTTAATTTGCATATAGATGGGTGTGTTGACCTGTCTTATGAATCTAGCCTCAGCCCTGCAACTTGTGCCATTGTGTCCAGGGAGCAACTCTGCCTCATGTAGCATATTTGCATGTATAAATTTTAATGACCATCTATTCCATTCTGTAGCTGGAAACAAAGGAAAGATAGATGAGGTTCTGTGAAACTTTCCATAATTTTGGACATTTCTTTCAGGTGTTCTCTGCCTTTTGAATATTTCTATCAATATTATTGTAAAACTTGCCATTAATTCATAATGTATTTTTCCTTGTCCAGAGCTTCCATTGCAAAAAAAAACAAATTTCACACCAGGCTGTCTTAGAAGTTGGCAAACAATTTACTTCTTAATTGTTGACAAAAAATAATTTTGTTGGCTGTATGCGTGATGCATGAACACAGGGTATCTTCTCAGGCTGAGTGTAACCACTATAATAGCATTTTAATATGAAAAGGGAAGAGAGAAGTCACAGAAGCCTCTCTTCTATTGCACTACCATTGTAAAGTAGCACTGATCAAAAAGGTAAAGCACTGTTCTGAAATTAATGAAACTGATTGTTGTATAGAGACAATCCAACATGCAGATTTTCTAGAATGTACCTTCCCATGATGCTTGTGACCCTTGTAGCCCTTTCTGCAGCATGCTTCAAAATTCTGTGGACCTGTACTCTGCTTTGAGCGTGGGCTTATACATATAGTAAAACCCTAAACTGCTCCATGTTCAGATTGGTGAGACATAAGCCCAGACTCAGGCATAAGCATGAAGTCAACTTTGGGACATACTAGGGACAAAAGTTCACTTTTTTGTTTAGCATGGGCTGATGTAGCATGGCCCGATGTACTTTTCTCAGTGTGGTGGATCATCAACATGGTGCTTCTAACCACTACATATTCCTTTTGTTCCATGACAATTGCAGGATCTCCAAAACTGTCTGGACTATTCAGCTATGAGTCTTTTCATGAAAAATGGAGGTCTGCAATATAGTGATCTCTTTTTCATACTCAGTAAAGTTCTAGTTGGTTCAGTTAAAGTCCAAAGCACGATTCCATCCTAAACTAGGATCTAAAATGGAGCAGAAATGAAACACTTTTTCTTTAAAGGTATCCAAGGATAACGGGATCCTGTGACTAAGTCTACTCTAATTTTTTGATGTCCAAAATTAGGTAAGCTGTGTGCATCCTACATTTTGAACCCTCATAACAATGAGGATGTATGACATTGAAACATTGGTGTGCTCCATTCAGCGTCATGGATGTATAGATCCAGACTATAGAGTCTGCAATGCCTGAGTCTTTTCTCTGGTTCTTTGACACAGTGCAGATAACATCTTTTAGAAGGGAAAAAAATCAACAAAAAAAAACCCAAGGAGAGCCATATTGAACAATTTTTATTTATAGCTGGGAGAACAGTAAACATTAAAGTTTTGTAATTGGTTATCTTCCTTGTCTCTTTTCCAGAAGATGCTGTTAATTAGTCCAATATGTTAATTTCCATCCCCTATAATTACTAACTTCACCCCACAAATATGTTCACACTAAGTATCGCAAACAGATGGCATAAAATGCTTTTGAGAATTTCATGTATGTGTAATTTCACTGAACTGCTGAGTGAATTACATTGTAAATTCAGTCCAAAGTGATTTAAACCAAGCGATACTTTTTCAGAGGTGGAAGGCAATATAACTGACTCTCTTTTGGGTGTTGTTTACCTGAAAATTCCCTGGATGGCAGTTTCCCTGAAAATTCCCTGGATGACACCTTCATAATTGCTTGGGTGCAGCTTTTGAGCTTGATGGAAATGAATGCTTTTATTTGTGGACCTGAAGAATTTTATTTAATTATTACTTTGCTTTCATATATAAGAGTGACTGGTTGAAATAGCAGGATTCCTCTGCAGTGACTCAGCTGAAGATGTTCCTGATGTAATCTCCTGATATGGTTTGGCTAGAATTACAGTAATATCCAGGATGAGTGGATGACTGTAATTCTATATATCTGTATGATATGTGCATGGATTTATGGCTTGAATATTTATGGGAACTCTGAGGAAGTGGGTCCTCAGTTCATGCTGATATTCCGTGGGGTTTGTCATGCTTCCCTTCACATCCTTTGACTTTCCTGTCTTATATGTTTCTCCTCAAGACTACAAGTCTTGACTTACATCTGATCCTGCTCAGTTTTGATCACCATGGAAATCTTTGGATCCCATTTTTTGGTCCATTGACCTATTTGGCCACACAATCTTTGAGACCTTGTCAAAAGATGATTTATCTGAAAACAGGAATTTTGTCCAAAGAATAAACCAGAAGGTGGATGGCCGGTGCTACTGTGCTGATTGTATCAGTATAAGAATTACATTCTCTGTTTTCCTTTTCTTTCTTACCCTTCAGTCCCTTTGAAGGTTCGAATTTGCATTTATGGTATTCAGACAGCCCAATAAAGGAGAGAGAGTAGATCAGATGTCCTGCATTTCATTTCATTAAGTGCTGGGGTACATTGAATGGAAAAATTATTTGTTCCCCCTGGTGACTGGATCCTCTTGAGGTGGGGGTTGGTTCCTTGTCCTCATTCTGGTCACTTTGTAGTATGGTGAAAGACTGTTGTCTCACAGAAATGGTGTAAACCTTGTGATTCTGAGTGGTGCAGGATCCCACCTGTACAAATTCTGGCTTATACTACTCTGATGTTGTTTTCTGAAGTCTCTGGGGAAGCTCTGGTTTAAGGAACATATTGGTGGGTGTGGGAGGAATGTATCCCGGGAGGGATTCCAACCCGCAACTCCTCAAAGATGCTAGTCAAGTCTCCAACTAACCTGACATCACTTGGAGATTGCCATAATTTCTACTGTTGCTAGAGGCTTCATCAGCATTTACAATAGGACAAAACTGGGAAGGTATGAAAAGTGGTCATCTTTTCTTATTCTTTGTTGAACCTCTTTGTCATGGTATAACCCTGGTAGGCAGCTAAGCACGACACAGCCACTTGCTCACTGTTCCCCAGTAGTATGGGGAAAGGAATCAGAAGGGTAAAAGTAAGAAAACTTGTGGGTTGAAATAAAGACATTTCAATAGGTACAGCAAAAGCCATGCACACAAGCAAAGCAAAATAAGGAATTCATTCACTGCTTCACATTGGCAGGCAGATGTTCAGCCATCTCCAGGAAAGCAGGGCTCCATCATGCATAACCATTACTTGGGAAGACAAATGCCATCACTCCGAACATCCTTCCCTTCCTCCTTTTTCCCCAGCTTTTATTGCTGAGCGTTACATCATATGGTGTGGAATATCCCTTTGGTCAGTTAAGATCAGCTGTCCTGGCTGTGTGCCTCCCAATTTCTTGTGCCCCCCCCCAGCCTACTAGCTGGTGGGGTGGTGTGAGAAGCAAAAACATCCCTGTGTTATCAACACAAATCCAAAACATAGCCACATACAAGGTATTTTGAAGAAATTTAACTCTATCCCAGCCAAAACCAGTATGCTCTTATAGGCCCCACACTGAACTTTATCCAGCACATCTGATGTAAGTTTGCACTATTTCTCCTGGACAGGCATTGTTTGGTGTCAAGAGTCCAATACCTTCTGACCAGGTTCTTTTAGACATTCCACATGTGGAAGGTATGATGTTTAATGATGGATTTACTTATTTGAAGATATTTGATGTTCCGATTTAGAAGTGTGATACAAAATATACTGAAAAGACAATACAAATGTAAGTTACACTTATGAAAATACAGCAATTGCAACACAGAGTTCAATCACAGTACCAATGTGATATTCATTACTGGTCTCTATATGCTCACCATCATGGCACTGGGCATCCCCAGTCATTGGGGAGGAATATGTAGGTTGAAGCCAGCTCAAGGCTGTTGTGGTCTTCAAAATTCTTTCATTCGTTGTTTAGGTATTATACTGTCTTTTGGGCTGACCCATGTATATACTCCTCCGATGCTGGTATGACTAATTCAGGAAGACTCACACTCTTTTAAAAAACTCAAGGAGAAATATTTACCCCACCAGTTGATCCACTCAACTGTTCATAGGTGTTTATCTAAAACAAAGGCCACCCTCCGGTCCCCTCTGTGTTGAGATAAAGTCTGCTTCTTGGCAGCAGCTGTGGTCAGTCACACCCTGCATTGTTCCTGAGTTTCACAGGCAGATCACCGTTGCCTATCATCTCCTCTGACCTTTCTTCCATTGTAGGGGTTCATTGGTCAGTCACAACTGGCCAAAGCAAGGTTCATTCTACAGAAGGATTTATGAAATCTCATGCCATTCTGAAGCATGAACCAAACTTCCTCTCTGGTCACTGTCACACTTCAGATAACTTCTTAATATGGCTATCAGTGTTGAGCTACCAAAGACATCTTCTTACCTAGAGGTCTCATCTAAACCAACAACATATAGCCTTATGCTCAACTGCTGTAGAAAAAGTTATTATCACTTTTTAGAGGAAACTGTTCACAATTATGCTAGACAACTGTAAAAGCAACTTAGGAGAGAGAGGGTGAGTATGTGTACTCACATGTCTTTGCGGCTTAGTTTTTAAGTGTATATTGAAAGATAGTAGCTGATAGCTGTGTGTTTGCTGTGTGACCTTTGTCATTCAAGCCTAAATTAATGAGATTTAAGATGGAAAACCAAAATACATGTACAGAAGGGTTATTTCAGACCTTTGAACACTGCTTCAGTATTATGGATCTGCTTCTATTTCCAGCTATGAAAAGTACATATGTACAAAGTAAATAGGTGTGTGTGTGTGTGTGTCTTGAGGAGAGTATATGGATGTGTTTGTGTTTTTGTATAGTGGCGAAAAACCCCACATAAATTGGGGAAAACTAGCATCCTAAAATGTGGATTTCTTGTTGAAATGAAAATTTGAAAAATTTCTTTGGAGAACCAATTAAATATGTAACTTAATTTTATCACTATTTTATAGATTACATTTATCTTAACTTTAATTTGAAAAACTCATGCACAAAAAAAAGGAAAAGATTGTAAAGCTTCCTTTCAAATATTGAAAACTGTCAAGTTCATTTTTCAGAAAATTATTCCCCATCATTTTTATAAGAAAGCCTTTGAAGGCTTGATGCTATGTATGTGCAGTGTTTCTGCCACCTTGAAGCTGACAATTCATTACAATGCTTTTATTTCCATTACTTTTTGTTGTGATGTTGTCCCCATACAGATCTGCCTCTGTGAACTGGGCACAAGTGCAAGTGTCTCTAAACAGGGTTTTGTAACTATTACGAGATAGTGGACCTTGCAGACCCTGTGAACAATTTCATTTTTAAATTATTGCTGTCTTCTTGGAGCTTTATTCAAACAAAATGTGAGCTTTCTAGGTTTGTTTATGGAGGATTTATCTGTGCAACTTGATTGGAGAAGTGCTCTCATCTGTGGCTAGAGGACTTTATCTTTCATCCAGATTATTTGTACTGCATTCATTTCTAACCCAGAAGCAAGACAGGCCTTTTCTCAAGGCAGTCTCCATGCCTACTGTAAGGGTAGTGATCCTGTGTATGGCCTGTTTGTCTGTGGGAAAGATATGCAGTGTTAAGTTTTTCCATTCAAAACTTGGTAAACAGGAGTTAACTTGACTACCTGGTTAGATTTTTCCCTTGGTTCGCTCTTTATATCTGATTGGGACTTCTACTGATCATGAATCTCTGCAGATGAGACAGGTGTGACCATCTTGGGCTTGCAGATGTTTCAGGCTTTGTGTGCTGGTCATAATACCACCATCCTGATTTTCTGTTAATACAGGCTTGATTGGGTCATTTCTGCTTAATGTATGTATGGAGGTCACCTCTGTGAACAAGGCAGGTGGGACTAAACCTGGAGTTTCAGAGCAAAAGCTAATAGCTGAAATTAGAAGTGCTTAGGAGCCACTGCACTGTTACTGGAGGTCTTATGCATTCATAGGGTGGGACTCATCTCACAGATTACACATCTGAATATTTGTGTTTACATGTAAGTCTGAGCTCCCATTATTGTCAGTGGAATGGGATTTAGTTGCCCTCACATCAGTGCCCAGTGTCCTTTAAGATGCTTTAGGGCAACCAAGACCTGCAGGGCTGACAGATGTGACACAGAATCTGCAAGAGACGTGTGCCCTCTAGAATAGCAGATACTGCCTAGAGGGATATCTTGTGGCACTAGTGGCACTAGGTGCCTACGTGTGGCCATCTGAATCCTTCCTTAGATCTCCAATGACTGCACTAGATGAACTAGATGAGTTGAACTAGATGTTCAACTCAATCTAGACATCCCTATATAAGCACTTTCACACAGGAGTTCTATAGAAATCTGCAAATTGAATGCCATATAGCACATAGTCTGCAAGACACGAGTTAAATCCACATTTATAGTTCAAATCATATATGAAACCTTCTCTGACAAGATGATTTAATCACAGATGCTTTGACCACCAAAAAAAAGTCGTGAGTGTTTTGCCTTGCCGTCCCTGCTGCTGAGTGCACACAGGCAGTAGATTTTGCTTGGCTGGCTGCTGTTAATTTTTAGTAGTCAATTTCAATCAATCATTCTTTTAGTAGATGAAAGTTTCATGACAGACAAGCATATTTGACAACTTGCTTTCTATCCAGAACTGAAAAGGTGAGGCACTCACTGCTCCAGGGGTTATTTATTTCTGTACATTGCACTATTCTGTTTCTTGGAAACAGAAAATTTGGCCTCATTACATCTCTAAATATCCCTCCACAGTAATGGCATGGCAGCAATTCTCACTGTTTCCCTTCTGATTTTCCCAGCAGGTCACATCAATGAGCACTTCCATTTATAATGATACTTGGCTGAGCTATTCATTTTAACGTATGCTTTGCACGCTCTTGGCGTCAGCCTGCTGGCTGAAGCTACGTAGGCTGCTTCTGCAGCTGCCTGTGGGGCACTTAGGAATGTCCTTTCATCACATCCACACAACCCAGTTACTGCTCATAGGCATAAAGTTAACCTTGAGCATCAGCGTTTGCATGATCAAAGTTCAAGCTAGGCACAAGCAATCTTCCTAGCGTTTCCTATTTTCAGATGTTGCAATAACACTATTTAAATAGAGGTGATGATGTTGGTTTATTTTGCCACTGCCTCAAATGACATACCAGGCAGTCTAGCACTGCTTGCTTGTACTTCCCAAAATAAAGCTGGCTGTGTTGTATGTTGTTGCACAATTTGTATTACTGCCACTGGTCTTTATAATTTAAAAAGTTGCATTTCTTAAGTGTGGTGCAGTTCCGAGCTGAGGACGTGGAAAAACTCTCATGTATTAACAAAGTATGTAGACAGTCCAGCAAGTTCTGTGGTCCACTAGAGGGGATTGTTTAGAATCAGAATCATTTAGGTTGGAAAAGACCCTTAAGATCATTGAGTCCAACCATTAACCTAACACTACAAAGTCCACCACTAAACCATGTCCCTAAGCACCATGTCTACTCTGCACATTTGCTGTACAAAGAAAATATTTATGATGCTTTTTGGGGGGGTTGTTTGGTTGTTTTTTTTTAAAATGGTTTCTGGGTATCATCTCAAAGCACCTGGATGAAAAGAAGGTTATCAGAAGTAGTCAACATGGATTCACTAAGGGGAAGTCGTGTCTGACTAATCTGATAGCATTCTATGATGAGGTCTCTAGATGGGTGGATGAGGGGAGGGCAGTGGATGTTGTCTACCTTGACTTTGGCAAGGCTTTCAACACTGTCTCCCACATCATCCTCACAGGCAAGCTTAGGAAGTGTGGGATAGATGGATGGACAGTGGGGTGGATTGAGAACTGGCTAGCAGATAGAGCTCAGAGGGTTGTGGTTAGTGGTGCAGAGTCTAGTTGGAGGTCAGTAACAAGTGGTGTCCCTCAAGGGTCAGTACTGGGTCCAGTCCTGTTCAATATATTCATCGATGATCTGGACGAAGGGATAGAGTGTACCATCAGCAAGTTTGCTGATGACACTAAACTGGGAGGAGTGGCTGATACGCCAGAAGGCTGTGCTGCCTTACAGCGTGACCTGGATAGGCTGGAGAGTTGGGCAGAGAGGAACTTAATGAAATTCAACAAGGGTAAATGTAGGGTACTGCATCTGGGGAGGAATAACCTCATGCATCAGTACAGGTTGGGGGCCGACCTCCTGGAGAGCAGCTCTGTGGAAAGGGACCTGGGAGTCCTGGTGGACAACAGGATGACCATGAGCCAGCAATGTGCCCTGGCGGCCAAGAGGGCCAATGGCATCCTGGGGTGCATCAAAAGGAGTGTGGCCAGCAGGTCGAGGGAGGTCATCCTCCCCCTCTACTCTGCCCTGGTGAGGCCGCATCTGGAATACTGCGTCCAGTTCTGGGCTCCCCAGTTCAAGAAGGACAGGGATCTGCTGGAGAGGGTCCAGCAAAGGGCTACAAAGATGATTAGGGGATTGGAACATCTTTCATATGAGGAGAGGCTGAGGGATTTGGGTCTCTTTAGTCTGGAGAAAAGAAGATTGAGGGGGGATCTTGTTAATGCTTTTAAATACTTGAAGGGAGGATGCCAGGGGGATGGGAGCAGTCTTTTTTCAGTGGTGCCCATTGATAGGACGAGGGGTAATGGGCACAAGCTTGAACATAGGAAGTTCCATCTTAACATGAGGAGGAACTTCTTTACTTTGAGGGTGGTGGAGCACTGGAACAGGCTGCCCAGAGAGGTTGTGGAGTCTCCCACTCTGGAGACATTCAAAACCCGCCTGGACGCTGTCCTGTGCAACCTGTTGTAGGTGACCCTGCTCTGGCGGGGGGGTTGGACTAGATGATCTCCAAAGGTCCCTTCCAACCCTGACTATTCTGTGATTCTGTGATTCTGTGGATGAGATATATAAACATATCTAAAGATTCCCAAAATTACCCTAGGTGTCCAGAGGCTGACAAATTCTTCCAAAATTTACAGCAAAAAATCTCTAAGCAGTGTAAATGAGGCTAGTGATTTAGAATGAAATATGAACTCCCCTGATATGAATAGTCACTTTCATTGGACTTTACATTATACAGGAAGGTAGTAACCCTCTGAACATCTCCATCAAAACAGTCTCTTAGTGGCATCAGCACTGAACTGACTGAAAATCTGTAGCATGTCTGTCTGGAGTCACTAAGATGTTGGGTATGTGGGTCTGAGGGAGGACTGGAGAACAGGCTTGCTGGTGGTGTGAAGTCAAGGCAGATCCTGTTAGATACTAGAAGCATCTACAGCGATGGCATTGCCATGGTGGTTCCATGCTGCCAGCCTGGGATGCTGTGAAGAGTAAGGAAAGGGAAAAGTGAACAGTGTAAAATTTTAGAGGAATGCAAATAAGACAGGCGTAGCTCATAAACAAAAACATGTTACAGTGAGAACATGCCATTGAGTTTTGTTTCATATTTCAGAAGAGTGGCACACCTCAGTCCTCGATCTGTCACTTCTGCATGATATGTTCTCAGCAGACTCTCGGTAATGACTGTTACAATGCCACACTTCATCAATATACTTAAATCTTTGAATTTATACAGTTGGTACAATAAATACCATTTGCTGAATGTGGTTTCTAAATTAGATATCATTTTTTGTACACTTGGCAGATAAAAATATACTCTGCAGAACCTCTCATTTTGCCAAGTTCTACTAAACAGATGGAGTGCCTTTTCTGTTCACATGGAATCACGTCAGTGAATCTGGGCTTAAATGAAAACACCTCCTGTCCTTTAAATCAACATTTCTCTCTAGGTTTGTGGGTTGATGAGCCTTTCAAGCAGTGAAATAATGCTGTGGCCAATCTAGAGACTAAACGCACATAACAATAGTGATACTACAAACCACACTATTTGGATGGATGGGTGGTTCAAGAGGATGTCTAAAATATATAGTGCTGGAGAATAACTATTATTAGGAAAAGGGAGAGGTATGCTAGAATGGGAATTTTTTTGTTGTTGTTTCTGATTTCAGTAAAATGGTCAAGACCTCACAACCCCATGACTGAGTTGGCTCTCCAGTTTAGGAATGAGCTTCTAGATGTGCTCTTGATGACATGCAGTAGTTGTCTTGCCCTTGTCTCCCTGCTTTTGAGAAAATGGATGTTTCCATGCTTCTTTTGGAAGAGTGTCCCTGAGCCACACTTAGAGCCAGATTCACCATGTGGACAGACCAAGGTGAGACTAGGCTCCATCCATTTCTTTGTGAAGGTATAATCGTAAACTCTGTGTGTCTTAGGCCCCTGTGTATAAAATCATACCTGCCAGCACTGCCTTACTTCACTAATGTCTACTGAAAGCAAAAAAAAAGAGGATGACTTTCTACTATCTGTTATTAGTACGTTGCAAGATGTGCTTCAAGCTGGTTGAGAATCCAGTGAACGGTCTGAGGAAGAGAAAGTGGTAGGATGCTTCATACTTAGAGATGCTGTCGCGGCCTTCCATGGACTAGAATGTGAACACAGACAATGGATCGGAGGTTCAGCTTGCATAAATCACCTATTGCAAAGTTGCAGCTGGCAGCTCATCTGTACTTGCTTAGCTCTCAATTGCATCACTCAGTCGACCTTTTCTGAATAAACTCCGTTATGCGTGGAATTGATTTGCCTTGGCCTCCAACTCTTAGGTGGGGACATCTTATTGTATAGTCCCATGTATGAAAAAATAACTAAGCACTAAAGCTAGTCAAAATGCAAAGCTGACCTGTAAAGCTCCAGCTCTATATTGTTCAGCTTTCTTATTCCATCACAAAATAAGAACTGCAAATTTTTTTTCCTCCAGGCATTCATCTTACTCATTAAACTGTCAAAGTGTGGAAGCTGGCTGTATAGGAAAAAGATAATGGAAAACGTTAACACAGTTTATGTAAGCCACTAAGACCTGAACTGTTCAACCACTTCACCCTGTGTATATCTTTACTTGTATGAGAAGACTTATTCACTACAGTGTTACGCTCCACTGAGTAACATTAGTCCTGTGCATAAACTTGTCAGAAAAAAAGTTTGTTTATGGATGCAAATATTTCAAGTGCACATACCCATAACTAAGAGAAAGAGACAAATGAGAAACAGATTCCTAAAGGTGTAAATGCTATGCGGTATCTCAGCTCCATTAATGTGCTACAGAAATTGGATTTCATGGCTCTAAATAGCATTGCTGTAAAAAACCTGCTAGCCTATCTGTGGATTTGTTTGTCCTCCCTAAAACCCTCTAAAGAACACTATAGGGAATTGTACCACTGCAAGGCTCTGTCTTCATCCTCTTGAAGCTCCATCTTGTGCAGATGTCCCTGCTACATAAGGCCAAGCATTTAGAAGCTGCTCTCTAGACTGCTAACACTGTTAAATGCACAGAGGTTTACTATACCAGGGAAACCTCGTTTTGTTCAGGGTATCCTCTGAGATGAACGAAGGCTGGCAGAGTGCTTATGTGTCTCTTTCTTCCTGTGTTCGTCCCTAAGCATCCACTTAAGGGAGGAAGATGTAGTAGGTGGACCTTTAGTCAGAACCAATAGGGCTGTTGTGGTATTTTTAAACAAGCCTATTTTATCATTGGGTATAGAGGCAGCCTAAGGCCCACTCAGCTGCAGATGTCTACTTTGCAATATCCAGAGTTACAGGAAATTAATCATACTCCTAAGAACCTTCTCTTTCTTTGAAAGTATCCCTGAGGTAATTTAGCAGCATGTGGAAGACTATTACTTTCTGCCTTCTGTGTAAATAAAGGGGAAAGAGTTACTATCAGAAGGGAGATATAGTTGCAATTTCATTATTAATCTGCTCAAGGAGACTGTGAGTTCATCACTGTGAATGTGGGTATGAAATCTTTCAATGAATCCTCAATGTGTAGCCACACTTCAGTGGGCATCAGGTCTTTGGAATTTGTATTAGCAAGCTAAAACCAAGATTTCTGGCTAAGACAGGTAGCTTCTTATCTGAGCAATTTGTTGTGGGTTTTTTAATATACCTATATGTATATGTATAAAAATATATACATATATATATAAAAATATCTGATTATTTTAAGAATGAAAAGTGTAATTATGCAGAAATTGTCCTTCTTCCAGTAGCCACTGTGTGAACTTTGCAACCTTTGTGTTCTAGGATTTTGTAGTATGATGGGTGTTTTTTGCTGTCATCTCTCCAGAAGAATATATGCTGTTCTCCTGTTTGAGTTAATTTAAAACGTTGCACAAATATCCATTTTCTTCATGGATAAATAAACTCAATGATTTATACAGGATGCTCACCTGTTTCTCCTAGGGGTTTTAAAAGTCTTGAGTTTCAGAGGGGGGAAATGCTATTTTAAATGCCACAGTTGCCACCACAGTACTTGTCCTTTCTTCTTGGGAGAGACTGCCCAATTCACTCAGACCAGGCTCTCATGTCGTTTTGATTGATTACTGTTCTTCTTTTACTTAATTTCTTATGAAGCTTTCTCAGATCCAAATGAAAAACTCTAATTAGCAGAAAAGATATAGTTTTCTGGGTTGCTATAAGATAGCTTTTTATGCTAGTTAGGATACAAATCTCTGAGATAGTTGATACAGAAATTCACCCAGTATGTGTACTTTTTAAAAAACAATAATTTTTTTAATAAGATGAAAATAGATATTAATATAGGTATATATGTTATTAAACTTTTGGCTACTATTTTCCTAACCTGGAGGATAAGATTTTATGACCATTTTCAACAGGGAGACAGAGAGCTCAGGGGCATCAGTGGAAACACGCACAGTAGAAATGATTATGCCTTCTATTTTTGTATTATACCCATTAGAATTTCATCAGCATCCACAAGGAAATGAAATAAATGTGTCCATTTTATTTGAGAAGACACACAGTTGAGGAAAAATGTATGCAGCATTACACAGTATCTATTACTTTGTTTTTCTGCAGTACCATAGTCCACAGATGAAACAAGCAAAGAATACTTGATATTTGGTCTGCATTGCAGATTTTGGAGCACTTCTTACTCTTCATCTCATTTCAGGAGGCCTGACTGTTAAGGATTATTTTACTTTAAGCACACCATTTACAGTTACTTCTTGTTCCCAGTGCTACAACAAATAGGAATATTTTGTTCTGGTTAGCTTTCCATAGTTTAAAATTTAAAAAATTAATAGCGAAAACATTCTTACAGAATCCATGGAAATTGAGGAGTGGATATTTTTATCTCTTTTTTATATATGGTGGAAAGTTAAATGATTTGCCAAGAATTCAAAGCCAATCACTGGACGAATATTAGAACTTGAGACGTTCTCTCTCCGCAGCTTGCCTGTGATACTTGGTTGGTACTAAAAACATAGCAATTAAAAGTAAGCAGCTGACATTTTTGCATCACAAAAGTTTTAAATATTCCACAGTAGCCTTGCAAGCCCACATGCAACATGAGAACTTTCTAACTGATTGATGTAACTGCTCTTGCTTTTAGCTGGAGCTCTTATGTGTTGATATTTTAATTTGATTTTCTTCGGAAATCTTGGAGGCCCAAAGGTAAAGCCTACAGAAAAATAAGGGATTAAATTTGGGTTTCAGTGGCTGGTGTGAAGTTCCAGGGAATAGAAGTAATGATTTTTGGGAAGGGAGTGCTGCGGTGTTCACAATGAATAATTATTCAGTGCCTATTGGAAACACAAGTAAGGGCAAGAGAGATAACTTGCCCAAGATCACAGCACTAGCTAGAAGGAGATTTGAAATTCTAGTCTCTCTACCCCATGCTCTAATAACTACTCTCTTCCCTTGTGAAATGTGGTACTTGCATATTTTGATGTAAAGAAAACAGGGTATATACACATTAGCGTGACACTGACAGTGGCTGGCATGTTATATGCTGGAGAAACACCTTTATGCCATACTAGTCTGCAAAAGACCTGATGAGGCTCAGAAGGTTTGCGTTTGTATGTAACAAGGGTAAGGTAATCAGCATAATAAAAATGCCTGTCCTCTTTATCTCTTCCATCTATACAGCTCTTGATTGATATGTAAATGCTACTGATGGATGCTCTGAATTGTCGTGGTTGTTGGTGTGTTTGTTGGGTAAATGTATTAGCATAACTAAATAATGATCGATGTAGAAAAGACCGTCATGGAAGAGAATAATGATGTGGGCAAGCCGACAACTACAGAAATCTTACTCGATCATGTCCAGCCTTCATCTGATCCACAAAGTTGGCTTTGAACAGTAGCTGGAAATTCTCAAACACGTGAAAAAACCCTGACAGAAAAAAAACGAAACACAGGCCAAGTGACCTGGGTTAAAGCAAGCTGTTGAGTCACTCTGGTCCTGAAGAACCCCAGTGAACGGTTGCAGGATATTTTGGCACAAAGCCTAAGAGGGGGTCATCTGTGGGATTTACCTCAGAGAGATATGTGGCCAAACACCTCAGCACACGCAATTATAGAATTTAATATGAGACAAAAATGCTGCTAGCACTGTTGCCATGACAGCCTTTGGTATATACAGCACTTTTCTTCCTGGAATATCTGAGTGTCTGTTAATAAGCATCAGAAGTGCTACATTCTTAAGGTCCTCTTTTGTTTCTCTTCCTGTCAATGCAGTCTGAATCATTGGTTTCCTTCACCTTCTACACTCTGCTCTTCATAGCTCATTTGTTGTTGGGCCAAGTGCTCTGTGCAAACAGGGGCTCAGTTCTGCTCCCCAATAAGCAACACTGTGGGCCAAACACTCTCTTCTCTTTAGTGCTTCTCGTACCTCTGTGGCTGCCAGCATACTCCATCTTGGAGTCCCATCACCTCTGGCTTCAGGTAGTGGAATACCTCTCCACATGCTTTCTTTTCTCCTATGCTTTCTTTATTATTTTCAAAGCCAAATTTAAAACATTTCTTGTTTTCAATTGTTATTTTTTTATTTGACCTTTGGCCTATGATTGCATTACACCTTGCAAATAACAGTTCTGCTTTGTAATTCCTACCCTTTGGCCTCTCCACCTGAGTTACCAGGGGGTGGAGGAGATGTGGCCCCATTAGCTAAGTGCTACCAAAGACACTGTGTGGAGAGGCAATGATTTCCTTTCCCAAGTTGTATTATTGTGTTGGGTAATTTCAAGTCAGAGTTGTTTCACTTCCTTCTTCCCAGTGCTTTCCTCTTTATTTTTTGAATTCAGGAGTAGTCGTGAGACAGTGGCTGGTTGCAGATAGTCCCTGTCCCTCACAACTCTGCAGCTGCTGCATGTATTGCATAGCTGTATGTTATTACTGTAGATTGTGTGATTGTGAATGCCTGTAGTGAAATAAATTTGCTGCTCCTTGCACATGAAGAGATTTCACTAAGCTGGTTTTTGATAGAGAGCAGAGAGGGAAAAAGCCACTGCTAATTTGAAAATTTCACTGCACAGGAAGAGGCTGAGAAGTTGGGGGACAGATGGACTATGTATCTTTCCTCAGTTCTCCAGGCTCTTCCGCTGCTCTCTCCTCTTTCTTCCTGCTCCTTCACAGACTCCTGAGATATAGGACATTCTATCTCTCACTCCATCCTCCTTTTTGGACCCACAGATCCTCCTCTACATCTTCCTTGTTGCAGGTGTCTAGAAGTCCCCACCAGTCTTTATCCATCTTCCTGAGCCTGCTGAGGTGTTAGAGAGCTGGGGGCAATGGAGATGGGTTAGAGCAGGATCTAGAGCTGGGCTTTGTTCTTAAGATCAGGGCTGGGGTGGGTATCTGGAAGATGTTTAGGTTTTCTTCTCCTGCTGCCATTTCTGCAAAAGCTCATTGGTTTAACTCTTAATGGAGAAGCAACTGTCATGGAGTATTACAATCAAGATTTTAAAAAAAAAAGTGCTTTTAAAACTTGTATTTTTGTTTATTGGATCCTACATCAAGGTAACAGTTTAAATCTGAAATCTTTTGGTACATTTAGAAAAGCATTATTTTCAGTAATTGTTAGCATGGCAGAGTATTTAACAACAGACTCTTTAAGTGTCAAGAAGCACTTAAACATGATCTTGTTAGTAAATTAATTTCTAAATGACCTAGATTAAAAATAACAACACATAATAGCAGAAAAGCAATATAGAGCCAGTAGTGTGAGTATGCACCTAGATTCAGTGCCCTCTCTTTTAGTTCCCCTAATGTACTGAGGGGTTCCCAAACACTAAATACAATTACAGTCAGAGTGCTTGCTGCTCCTGTTTGTTTAAGAATTTCCAACACAAATTCTTAATGCAATGATAATTTAAAAATTCCCATAGGCAAAAGCAAACTTAATAAAAATGAAAACCAACTTAAAATCTTAATACTTCCGATTGCTAGTGCATGTCTAGGTAAGAATAAAACAAATTTTACCATTAGGAGGATTTTTACTTTAAAAGGTTTTGAAAATATTTTGGAAACTACTTTCAAGTGTATTAAAACCTTCAGAAAAGATAAAACAGACCTCACTTAACTGGCTATTTTTTTTTCATTTAAAAAAACCAAACCAAACCAAACCAAACCCCAACCCCCCAGTATATTAGCCTGGAAGAAAAGCAGCAGGATGTTTTACTTAGGGTACAGTCAGATAAGTGCTTGTTATCACAGCCCATTTTCAAGAAGGCATTTCTTCCCTCTCCTCCTTTCTTACATGCTGAAACTGATTTAGGCAAAGACAGTTTGCTTTCTATTCCAGCTGATGGCACTTTGTTAGGTCTCAGGAGAGATGGAAACTTCTCAGTCTATGCTAATCTTATCATGATTGACCACATATATTTTTCAGTAGCTGACTGGTTTGTTGACAGCCAAGTCCAGTGAGAGTATAAAATATATGGAGCAAAACCCAAATAACCCTCAGGGGGATCAATAATAATCTGATGAGCTCTTCATTTCCAGGCATCCACTGGGCATTACTAGGTGGTGGAACTCCCTCTGGAGCTTACCAGTTCCGCTCTAGACACATACCAGAGGAGAAAACTGCTGACTGTTGATACCGTTTAGAACAGGGTGAATGTTTTCCTTCAATATTCCTTTTAACTCCAAATCATACAGATTTTGACTTCTGGAATGTGTTTAATTTTCAACAATTACTGTCAGACAAAAAAAAATACCTGGATTTACATAAATGTAAATGTTTTCTTTTGACAAGGTAAAAACTTTGACGTGTTTGGAAAATCCATGTATTAAAAACATCACATTAAATCCATAAACGAAACAAACCTCCTTCAAATCAATTTAAGTTATGCCTAAGCAGAAAATGAAGGGAGAGGCTCGTCTGAGTAACTTCAGACATTTCCACACTTTAAAATAAGTAGGATAAAACTCACCCTCCACTGTGGATGCCTGAAATGAAGTGAGATTAATTCTACTCTGCTTGCTTGTACAATCAGGCCTTTTCTCTGCTTACACTGATTTCCATGCTATTAAGGTATCATAAACATTTTCTTTTTGTAGCTTTTGGCCTGCATTTTTTTGTGTTTCCCTAACGAACTGAATAGTAATTATCCAAGGAAAATGCTGTTCTGAAGAACTACGGTGTTCAATTAGAGAAAGTGGCAAATACATTTCTAAGAATGATCATAGAATCATAGAAATATAGAATCATAGAATCATTTGGGTCAGAAAAGACCTTTAAGATCATTGAGTCCAACCATCAACCTAACACTGCCAAGTCCACCACCAAACCATGTCCCTCAGCACCACATCTACCCGTCTTTTAAATGCCTCCAGAGATGGCGATTCCACCACTTCCCTGGGCAGCCTGTTCCAATGCTTGACAACCCTTTTGGTGAAGAAATTTTTCCTAATATCCAATCTAAACCTCCCATGGTGCAATTTGAGGCCGTTTCTCTCATCCTATCACTTGCAACTTGGTATGTAACGTTTCTTCTCCATTGCTTCTGTCCTACTTCCACAATTTGTGTACTGCTGAAGATCATTTTCAGTGATTCATAATGAAGGAATCTACTTTACAGCTGAAAAGATACCATTTTTTATCATCAGCACATTCTAGTGTAGCTTATGTAGTTCAGAAACGTTTACTTCCTCTTGGGGTTACGAAGGTAGGGGCTATTCATACTTTTGGCTTATGAAAATTGAAATGGTTGTTAAAGCGCAGATAGGCTGCTTTGAAAACATTACAAAATCCCTCTTTTATCAGTTGAGAAAAGGACAATTTGAGTCACAGTATAAACACAAGGAGGGCTGGTTATGTTGGTGCAGCTGGGAGAGGAGGACACCTGATATCTGAAGGCAAAAGAATGGTCTGTAGGTAATTGAACAAGGACAGGAAAGATGCAGGGTCTGTTTCTGGCCTGTTGGAGCCTTGCTCTAAACACTTTGCCTTCCTGGAGAGGTACCGTTCACCCAAGTATCTACCTCTGAACCATTCACTAGTCTTCACAGACCAGTGGTACAGTCAGTGGGACAGTGGTACAGTGGTACGGACACAGGCACCTCCAGGGGGATAGTTGCCCCTAGGAGCAAAATGCAGGACAAAATGAATTGATCCATGGAGGCATTTATACTCCTTTGCTGGACATAAATCACAGAATCACAGAATGGTCAGGGTTAGAAGGGACTGCTGGACATCATCTAGTCCAAGCCCCCTGCCAGAGCAGGGACACCTACAGCACAGGATTGTGTCCAGGTGGGTTTGGAATGTCTCCAGTGTGGGAGACTCCCCCACCTCTCTGGGCAGCCTGTGTCAGTGTTCTGCCACCCTCAAAGTAAAGAAGTCCCTCCTCATGTTAAGATGGAACTTCCTATGCTCAAGTTTGTGCCCATTAGCTCTTGTTCTGTCACTGGGTACCACTGAGAAAAGACTGCTCCCATCTACCTGGCCCCCTCCCTTTAAGTATTTATAAGTATTGGTAAGATCCCCCCTCAGTCTTCTTTTGTCTAGACTAAAAAGACCCAAGTACCTCAGCCTTTCCTCATAAGAGAGATGCTCCAATCCCCTAGTCATCTTTGTAGCCCTTTTCTGGACCCTCTCCAGCAGTTCCAAATAGGAGGTTACCAGCTCTGTCTTGGATACCTTAATTTTCCATACCTCAGTCTCTGCAAATCCATGTACACTCTGTGTACGTAGATTCCCAGCTGCTTTCTAGAATAATGGTTTTTCCTTTAATTTTATTATTTCAGCCCATTAATGAAAGCTTTTTGGAGACCAATAAGTTCTCATTTTCTGGCGCACTTCTAATCTCAGAAATGAAAACTCAAAGTCCGTCTTGTGGTTATAAATCATATTGTTATTGTTATTATTCATTTTCTTATTATGATAGTATCTAGAGGCTAAATCAGATCAGCATGTCTCTTGGGATAAACACTGTGCAGATCTCAACATGCTCAGAAAGGAAGAGTTTCTTATCCTTCAAACAGTAAGAGTTTATAGTTGCTTGTTTGCCTTCTTCCTTCCCTTTGTATTTATTCCGGAAAGCATGAGCTTCAATGAGATTTTCTACTCTTAACTAATGCTCTTAAGTGTAAACTCTGAAAAATAAAAATCTATTTTGTATGCAAATGGAATCTATTCAGCAGAAAATCCCCAAATTCAGCACTTCGCAGTAGCTGGGTATTTTCTGAGTGCTTTGTATGAATCTGGCGTTTCTCCAGCAATGCCGAAGTCTTAGTCCTGTGCAGTTCGACTCCTACTGGGTCCAGAAAATAGGGCAAAATGGGTTGTTTTGGTGCCATTGTCTAGCTGGTTATTTTATTACAGCCTCCTGCATGCTTGATCACAAACCACGGATTTGTGAAGTCGGCAAGTGCAGTTATGGTCATTTAGCTCAGGGCATAGAAACAGGCAGTATAGGTCCAGCTGCCTCAGGTTTAGCCCTGTGTATCCAGACGACCTCTATTGCTTCAGCTTTCCCACAGTGTGTTTTACTGGGTTGGGTTGTAGCATGAGACAACTTTGTTTAAGTTGTTTAAAAACTTTGTTAATTTTAGGCTTAAAGCAAATCACAGAAAGGTCAGTGGAAGGTGCACAGTCTGCTCTAACTCAGCACTACCAGTACTGAACATTAAAGGTTAAAGGTGTGTTCAATACACCTTGTCATTCTGTCTGTGCCCAGAGTCATTAAATCATTTTAGTTTGGTCTCTGCAAATTCCTATGAGGACCACTAATTCTTCTGCAATATAAATAATTATCTACATGAGTACTTCCTACTTCAAAGACCCTCATAGTTATTTTGGGGAGCAGGACACAGCAATACATACCAATGAAATGAAAACTTGCACTTGATCTCTTGGAGCAATGCTTGTTCTGCTGTCTGGTTTGTCAAGGCCTATCCATCAGGAGGCCCCAAATTTAAGATGGCTATTTTTAGAGATTAAAAAGACAAAATCATGCTGTTTGAATTATGCTGAAATATTATGTAAGTAAAACTGTGGAAGTTATTTCCAATTCATTGTCCACTTTTCTTTTTGTTGGTGCTATCGGTTGGTGAAAACCAATCATTCATTAAATAAAGGCACATTAGGAACAGGATTCCTATGTAGCCATAATAAAGATCATCATGGAAAATTGTACAGAACTGAAAGTAAAAGAAAAGCCCCAGTGGAAGTGTTCAGCTCTCCATAAATTGAGGCTATTTTTACAGGAGAGATTTTCTAGGCCTGATTTTTCTTTTAGTTTCACCACAGATGGGATTCCGGTCCCTTAGTTTAGACATTTATAGTGCAGCCATGTCCCAGTGAGCAGGTCAGCTCAGGTTGCCTTTATAGTTAATGGTAAGAAAGAGAGAGTTTTAGAAGACGATTTATCTGACCCAATTTAATTATCTTCTTTGTGGTGACAGAAATCATCCTGTAGAGTCCACTGACTGCACTGACTAGATCCCTCTTGACTTTTAAAAGAGCCTAGAGATTTCTCTGCCACTGACAGCTACTCTATAGGCTATTAAACAGAGACAAACGATCCCATCTGCATCACCTGCTCAGAGGAGAACTGGCCTGAGCAATGCCTGTCTATCAGTTCTTTTATGGACTACTTGGTTTATATTTTCTACACAGTTTGCCTCCAGAAAATACTTTTAGGGATCATAATCCATAAAAACTAGTATAATTCTTCTGAAGAGGAGTGGTGTTTTCTTCTAAAAAACAAATTGCTTCTATTTCTCAGAAGTTTCTTATAAGGAGGTTACTAGTTTTTATCGGAAGAGGGTAAAATGGGTTGTTCTTGCATCTCCACAAAATAATAAGTTATTTCAAATGAAATCATGGCTTTCTTGTTGTGGAGGGACACTCAGCTATTAATTTCCATGGGGACTGGAATTTTAACATTAAACTCACAGGACTATATTGGAGGAATTACCTTTGCTCAGGGGTGGAAAAAGAATTTGTCTCACCTAACTTTAGATATGCATAGTGTAGACAGCTGCCATTAAGTCAGACACCTCAGGCTCCTCTTATAAGCAATTGCTGGTCTTGTAGCATTTATACATTCATCCGATTTAAATGCACACTTTATAATGAGATGTGCCTGGTTCTTTCACTGGCTGTTAAGGGAGTCCAGGCGGTTAGCTCATAGGCAGAGACTACTGCACATCCACATGGTCAGTGTTCTCACCCATAGCTTCCAGTCTGCGTTTGCAGATGACCTACTGCAGGTCCAAGCACAGAAATATTATTATTAACTGTAATACACCAATGATATCATAAAGACCTTTAGGATAAGCTAATCAACATCTAAAATTTAAGGATACAAACCATTTATTTCATTCATGAAACAGAAGATTTAAAAAAAGTCTAGGAAACTGATGTAAACTCCTGCTCCAGATTTTACACCTTTGTTCTTCTCCTGTCTACATTTTCTGTCACCTGGCAAACTAAAAATCCCATGGAATTCAGACCAAATTATTAAAGTGTAATTTAAATGACCCCTAGGGTGTTCCAGCCCAACTAGCTAATCTTATATTCAAAGACAGAAGCAGAGTCACAGAGGCCAAGAAAATCCATTTGTCCATTATCGTAGGTAGTTTTTCTATCTGTGTCAGAGTATCTCAGAGGATCTGGGATAAAATGGTCACATTCAGGACTGTTTATTCAAGCTGGTGTCCTTCTGGAGGTGGACATCTTTTCACGAGGCCTGTAAAAGCTGCTGTACCCTCTGCATGTAAATAAAGTTCACGTTAGTGGGGTCAGGGGAAAGAGAAAATAGATTTTGATTAGGATATACCTTAGAGTTTGGTTGAGCAGTGAGTGACAAAGGTATGGAACAAAACTGAGTGAAACAGGGCCCTACAGCTGGTTTTCCCTCACCACAAGGGAAAGTCCATCTCAGATTATTATTCTGGGATGGTCAAAGCTGTCTCTTATTTTGGCACTGGAAATACTGCCCTAAGAAAAGATTTAACAAACTGTTCTGTTTCCACAAGACATTTAGCTTTAACTAACTTAGTCCTTTTGATAAAAAAAAAAAAAACAGCCCCCCAAAAAAAAAACCCAACAAAAATCCAGGAAAAAAAAGAAACACTTTTCAGAAATCCTTAATTGGCAATAGTCTGTAAGTACTCATCACAGAATCACAGAATGGTCAGGGTTGGAAGGAACGTCTGGAGATCATCTAGTCCAACCCCCCTGCCAGAGCAGGGACACCTACAGCAGGTTGCACAGGATGGCGTCCAGGCGGGTT
>VZSZ01012189.1:803976-903963 GCA_013398815.1 Ibidorhyncha struthersii | reverse complement strand
GCACAGGATGGCGTCCAGGCGGGTTTGGAATATCTCCAGTGTGGGAGACTCCCCCACCTCTCTGGGCAGCCTGTGTCAGTGTTCTGCCACCCTCAAAGTAAAGAAGTCCCTCCTCATGTTAAGATGGAACTTCCTGTGCTCAAGTTTGTGCCCATTAGCTCTTGTTCTGTCACTGGGTACCACTGAGAAAAGACTGCTCCCATCTACCTGGCCCCCTCCCTTTAAGTATTTATAAGTATTGGTAAGATCCCCCCTCAGTCTTCTTTTGTCTAGACTAAAAAGACCCAAGTGCCTCAGCCTGCTGATAGTGCAACTGCTGTTTACTGGTTAGTCATGACCGCGTGGACATAGTGGGCCTCTCCCCACAGTGGAATGGAAAGCCTTACATGATCTCCTCTTTCCATGGGAGCAGCATTAATGTGAAAAGGATAAGACAATTGATTCACCAGTGTTTCTGTCAGGAGCAAATCGAACCAGGCAGGGGAATTGGCCTCAAGGTGGGGAAGTAAGTTGGAAATCAGATGATGGAGGTCTGAAAGCACACTTACTTGAAAAATGAATTGAGTTGCGCAGTGATTTCAGAGTGCAACAATGTGGTATGGGGAGGAATGGGTGATGAAGACAGACCTTGCTGTCCATCTCAAACCCATAATCTCTTGTGCTGTTAATAATTTGCATGTAAAAGGAAGTTTTCTGTTCAGTGAAATTCATCTCTTACTGTAGTGACATTTTTGCTGTTAAAGAAGAAGGGACAGTAAAATGCATTCTGTCCACATGCAGATCTTTGTATGAACTAGAGAACTCTCCTGTTTTGGCTGTTGGGGTTTTTTTTTGCATTCAGGTAAATGTAAACAGGTTTTCTTTTATAATGTTTTTAAATTCAATCAAATGTTTCTTTTCCAGCAATGGAGAATTTGGAGAGCCCTCCAGTGGCCAAGGAAAAAAAATATCAACATTGCTCTGGCAGTGAGCCAAACAAGGCTAGAAACTAGGGGGAGAAGTATGTGCTACGTGTTCCAAAGGTAGTAACATCCTGTTAGGGATGACTTATATCCTGCTTACATTGGTCCTTTGATCCAGAAGAATTCCATAGCACTTAACAAACTCTCTGTCTATCCCTGAAAGAAATTGCATATGTTTATTCATTTGTCATTTCTGTCTAGGAAGGGCTATTTGCATAAAGGGGAAAATAACTTCAGGGATAAACTAATAGGTTTTATACTTAATAACTTTACAGGAAATGAAAATGAAGAGAACTTGGTCCTCACTGAAGTAATTCGTAGTATTCAGACTGCAATAACTGCAGAAAAATCTCTTCACAAAAAATAATTATTTCTTCATTAAATAGCCCCCAAAGGCAAAGCTGTGATGACCAGGTGCTTGTTGCATACAATATTGCTGTAAATTATGATTCTGACGATTTTGTAAGATGGGGAAAGGAAAAAGTGCTGAAAAAGAATATATTTTCCAGGCATAAGTCTGCAGAGTTTGACATCTACTTATAATTGCCAGTTAGCAACATCATGAAAGGCTACACTGACTGGACGTAGGAGATTTTGAAAGGTTAATGAGGAAATTTGATGATTCCATAAAAGAAGCAGCACTTGCTTAGCGATAAGATGATGAGTTATCTTCTCTTTGCAATTGAATGTGAGAGCATGTGAATGACAAAATGTTTAATCAGAATGTTACATGTTTTCCCAAAACTCTTTCTTTAATATTCATTGGGGTGAGATGTGCAGTTTACCAAATACAAAACAGATTAACACATCATAAGAAAAGAAACCCAGCTGTGCTGTCAAGTCGATTGGAAGTGCCACCCTTCCCAGGATTATTTTTTTGCTGCACCTGTTATTAAAGTATCTATCACAATATCGCTATTTTATTTTACTTCATGACAGTTACATGTAATTTACATCTATGCTGAAATAAATCTATTTTAATGTTGGTGATTATTTCAGTCTTCAACTGGTTTGTATTGAATTCTTGGGGACTGATCCTTGGCTTTTGTAAAAGTCCACTGTAACCAATGCTGATGTAACCAGTTATAGATTGAACTCTCCCTATCTAAACACTTGATAAGAACAGAAGAACATTGGTTTTGAGGCTTTAGACTGTTTTCCAATGTTTATTCTTACTGTGAAAGTTCTCACCCATAAAATGGACACAATCAGTTTACAGGTGGCTCAAATTGTATGTTTCAGAATAATAAGATTCTAAAACCTTTATACAAGACCAATAAAGTTCAAGGGAAAACGTAATGTTTGAACAAATATGTGTGCATGTCAACCAAAGCAGCATTTAGGTCCTAGTTCAACAAATTACCTCTATTTACCAAGTCACTCAAACTCCTCCTTAATTCCTGAAGTCAGTGAAAGTTAAGTGTGGGTTTAAAGTTAAGCAATGTTTAAGCATCAGAGTCCATCAATGAAACCGACTTTGATCAAGGAAACAGCCTTTACTAAACCAGCATATGCCCCAACAATGGACATGCTTAGAAAAAACCCCAACAAAACTAATGATAAGCCTAATGCATATTTTTCAGTATTTTACAGTGTGTCACTATAATGGGAGCAGGGCATTTTTATTACACAATATGTTAAGCTGTGTGACCTGAATGATCTTAAATCATTTTTCTGTTCCATAGTGTGCAACAAGTGAGTATGATCACATCAACTGCTTTTTTCATGCTGTATGTGAGCATGAGTGTGTGTGTACAGTGGAGTTCCCCAACACAATTCATAGTACACAAGACTCAATGAAATGGAGGTGTTTCTCTGCCTTCAGTGGAATTCTTCCCCATCAAACCATATCTATGAACAGTAGTTAATTTAATTTATCTTTTAAAGATAGTTTAATGTAGGCATTTTTGTTTCTGCTTTGAAATTGTGCTGCACAGCGTGATTTTTCCTCTTCAATTTATGCCTAACATGTATCTAGAGCTCCAATATCCATCTCAGATATGTGATGTGTCGGCAGGAGGGAGTTCTATCTAAAATACAAATGTATCTAACCATCTCTTGGGCTGAATTACATCCTACTAAGTAGAATATCTAAGAGTTAGGAATTTGAAGTTATCTGTCTCCAAATTGTTACTGATGTTATTCGTCTCCAAATTAAATGAATCATCATTCTCTGAAAGTGGCCATTTCCCTGGAGACTGTTAGAGACCCTAGATACCTGGCTTAGTCTAGACTCCCAAATTTTAGATGGCTGAAATTAGGTGAGATGAATCCCTCTGCTACTATGGACCTCTCAAATATCCAGCCTACACCTGTGCAAGACCTGCAGTACCCTGTGGTACAAAATCAGAAATATCAGCCCTGGTAATAAAAAGGTCAAAGAGTAGTGAGTCAAGCTAGGGAAGAGATCCAAAGGGAAGTAGGCGGATTTGTTATCCCAGGAAGTATCCAAAATTATGTAGATAGCAAGGGTCACTGATTCCAGACACAGGCACAAACTAATGCTACAGAGATAATGTCGTGCTGTTCTTCTGGGACTGTGATCTCATATGGTAGCAGTTCGAAAGCATTTTACGAATCACAAATCAGGGTTCATTAGGGTCCTTTTACTCAGTTATCATGGCCCTGATAACATTATGATAATCCATTTTCATGTCTAATTATTCCAGCTTCTGTCTAGTGTGACTGGACCCTACCTCACTATTTGTTACAGGATGATGCTTTTCACAACTTCTGGTCTCACTTCTTGAAGCTGGGATGACTGCTTATGATTTCTTCCACTTAATTTCCAGGCATTTTCTCTCGTGGTTGCTGACTATGCTGGAGTCCTTGTAGTAATCAGCTGGCTAGCAGAGAGATGCAAATCTGTTATACAGTGTTTGTATTTTATTGGTTTCCTCTTGTAAATAATTACATTAAATTTAAGACGTGAAAACTCTAAACATAATGATATGTTGCTAGTGTTGTGATAGTCCTATCATAACAGGACAATTTTATTCTCATCTTTATTCATTATGTGTTTAATTTAAAATATTTTTGTTTGATCTTGCATGAAATGATAGGCCCAAACTCATGGAATCCCAGTTGCCAAACACTCTAGGGAGACAAGGTACAGCGGGCCAGTGGGGAAGAGCTCAGCAAACAATTTGATCTTTGTTCTAGCCATCTGGAATGGGATTCCCTTGACTAAATGCAGGCATTTACATCAGTCCAAGTTGTCATATGTTCCTCTTACAGACAGCAGAGATCTACTCAGGGTATTGGATGAAGCTGAGGGCAAAATCAATCTCATCCTAACATAGGTGATTACAATAGATCAGGTGAATTGCATTACAAAAGTTCCTATTTCTTTCCATTGGCTGCAAAAGAAACCTGGGTTGATATTGGCATCTCTGGAGATGACTGCACTGGAGATACCGTAAGAGATGTGACATGTCCAGAATTTTTTTCCTCTCTGAGAGGATAAGCATAACTGTTTAAAAAAGAGAAGAAATTTGTCAGGAAAGCATTATTTGCCCTACAAGGCTATTACTTGTGCTACTCTGTTCATGTTTTAGGAGGTTTCCCACATTTATGAAGGATTCAAGTTAAGTAACCCAAGGAATATAAATCTGTTACACAGTGTAAAGCCTAAGTAATAATAGTGAAAGACTCTCCCTAGTGACATGCTGATGGTGGGCTCCTTCCCTTCTATGGAAGGTCCAATTTTTGCTTGGTCTAATATCCAGTAGCCTGAGTGGACATACATACTAGAAGACCAGGCGCTTATAAGAAAATTTGCTATTGTTGATCCTTTTTGAGTTTGACAATGGTGAGGTATTTGTGGGGATTTAGAGGAGCGGTGTGCACTGATATTGTCCTGCTAGCTGGAAGTCAGATTAAGTCTTCAAGATTATGTCCCCATGCACACATACCTTCAACTGAGATCTGGGCAACCCTTATAATCAAGGGGTATCTGAGGGTCTATTAGATACGAGCGTCCCAGAACATTTGAGATGCTTGAAGACAAAATGCCTGGCCTCCAGCTGCTGCTTCAGAGGGAGTGGTTCTTCCCTAGGTCCTGTGTTTATCTGCCAGCCTCATGTGCCAGCCTCAGATATGCTAGAGTATCTCAGGTGGTGCTGGACATGTATTTTTGGGCAGTTGAATCAAAATCTAGATCTTCCTTGGCTATAATGGCAGCTTAGATACCTGTCGTGGTTTAGGCATGAAAAGCAATCTGAATCTGAGAGCTGGCAACGCTGCAGTGTTTAAATCTTTTACAAGTTCTGGATTTTGCACCTGGGTTGGGCAGAGATGCCCAAAGGAGTACATAAGCCACCAGCCCAGGGTCTCAAAGCCAGACTGCTGATTCTTCTCAAAAAAACCCCAAGCAAATAAGAAATGGATGGTTTAAAACTATGAGTTACAATACTGTAGCTACAATGCTGTATGCTGGGCAATGAAGGCAAGACCCATAATTGAAAGAATTACTTCTCTTACTGCATATGTTAAGGTTGCATAGGATGCCCTAGTAATTAGATCATGGCAATTTGGAGCAGGCTGGTTTTGCTGGTGGGCTAAATCATTTTCTGAAGCATCTGATTTTGGTCATTGTCAGAGATACTGGGCAACACAACCATATGTTATTTCTATCTCATTCTCTGCTTTCTGAGCTATATGTTTCAAAGTCAGTTATCATGAAGAGCATCTGTGTTTTCAGAGGAAATGGGGGGTTGACTTCCGAACATTTTATTACCCTCTACCTTTTCGGTCTGTGCTTCCTCCCAAGTCAATATGGGATGACTACTCAGGTCTTCCCAGCATGCACTAAAAGTCAGCACAATGAAGCAGAGTGGGAGGCAAAAGCTTGACTGGCATGTCCTGAATGAAGCCACGAGAAATTTTGTTGCTTAATGTGTTGTAAGGACGAGAGCAGGGCAAGACCTGTGATTCTATACGTCGTATTTGGCAATAGTCCCATTGTACATGACAGAAAGAAAGTGGGACTAATGAGACACATTGTCATGGTCATCATTTGTTCAGATGTGACCTAACCCCCTTTTTTAAAATTTATTTTATTTGCTTATGCTGTAAACAGATGACCGGGCCTTTGCCATGCATAAATAAATATGTAAAATTGTTCCTTTGTGTTCTTGTATGTCTGTGAAGTGCTGACCCTGAATATGACCATGTATAAAATCACTGTTATTCTGGAATGAATGTTTCTGTGCTCTCACATAGTAGGTGGTGTTCTGCACATTCATCCAAAACACCTCACTTTAAAAAAATAACATTGGCAGTTTATGAGTGTGTCAAGGTTGGTTCTTTTGTGTGTTCTTATAATCTCACTGCAATGTCTCATCATTTGTCTCATGAAATGTGATTCACTTGTACAGGTTTTACAGCTGTAGAGAATGACAAGTGTATTAATGTGCTGAAAGAAATATATTAATGTGTAACTACAAGCCATTTATTATTTATGCTGCTGAATCTTTTTACACCCACAGTAAATATTTTCTAGCATCAATGAAGCTGCAAAGATTCATCACCACAGACCTGAATTTTTGAATTTTATCTTTGCTCACTACAGTCATACTTCATTTGTAGCAATAAAGGATGTCTCCTGTTTCTAACAAATGATTCTATATCAACTGAAACAAAGATCTGTATTTATCTATGTCTGATATTCCTCTCCACATACAACAACTTGCAACTGTGCACATTCTGTGTAAATCTCAAGTACATGCAGTAAGGACCAGATTTTGATTAGAAGTGTAGTACTCAATTTGAGAAGTGGTTTTCTTTAAGTCTACTCATGTAGCAGAGTATAATCCATTGTGAGAAGCTGTAGCATGATGCGGCACAGAAAGTAGCCATATATGACATTCCTATGGTAGTTCCAGAGGTGTGCTGTCTGCGAAGCTGTCATCAAACTCTTTTGCTGCTTGAATTGTCTTGCTCCATATGGTATGAGGCTGTCCTGTTCCCACTCTGAAAATTGCTGGCATAACTGGAATGAGAAGGAAAGATAAATATTTTACCAGGTAATAGTCATGTTGTCACTGCATTTGAAAGTGCAGTCAAATCAGTTTTGCAGGGTGTGTTGAGAAGGAGGGCCTTCAGGTTTATGGTCCACCAGCCACTCTGGTAAATTAGTACCTTCCTTAAAGTGTGTGGTTTTACATTCCTTACCTAGCTGAATAGTCCCACTAACTTTAAAGTCAGATGCTGACAGGTCATTGCAATAATTAAGGATTACTGGGGAACATTTTTCAAACAGAAAAAGAAGAGATGAGAAAAAACTTATTGTGCCATTTGAAACCCTCCTGCCTCTTAATTAAAGGTAATAAAAATGTAGAGGTAGACAAATGCAGAGGTAGACACTAAACTCTAAACTAGAGCACCAGGGCTGTATGAGCAGTTAGTTGATGACCTTGTATTTCTTCCATCAAGCTTAATTCTGCCCCTTGATTGTCCTTTAGGGATTTAAAGACTTCATTTCTACAAATAAGAAAGATGTTTCTCTCTTGAGTGGTCTCTTGATTTTGTAGAGGTCGAGTGTTTGAGGTGCCTCTAGCAGACATTACCAAGGAGCAGTCAGCTGGTCCTGGAGGTACTGCCACCCCACACAAACATGTATGTTGGCTGCCTGAGACTGCACGGAGCTGAGTTTTGGTGTTGCTGGTTAAACAGCACAATGTCATCTTTGTTAGTCACTATTAGTGGGGCAAACTAAAAGCTATCCTCTGGCTAATTCTACCAACTGCGGGGTGCGTTGGGTTGGAGACTGAGAAACCAGCTGTGTAACAGTGGTGCAAGGGCTGTCATGCAAAGATTTCCATTACCAAGGAATATTGTATCTCATTCATGAGCAGAGCTCATTCCTTTACTAGAAGAGCTGCAGGTCACTTTCTAATATCTCCTCTGTGTAAGAAGCTTACTGAGCTGTGTATGTGCTTACATGTTTATTTGTCTGTCTTGTTCACCTCCACAATCTTGCATATTCAGATGTTCTTACATACCTTGGTTGTGCATGTCTTGCATACGCATCCAAGCAAACCAATGAATACCACCACATTGGAACGAGCCCAGTTTTAAGGTGGCAAAGTTTTTCTGCATGCCAAGTGCAATTACTAGCTCTCTTTGGTTGCTCAGTAATTCTTAAGGCAGATCTCTGCTCCCTACTGCCTGGTAAGATCTAGTAGTTACTTGTATCCAATGCATCATGGAGGGGTACTGCATCAGCAGTGTCAGCAGCTACAATATTTCTGTCAATCTTTAGTTTAATTGGATTTACTTCTTCTTCAAAGAGCAACGTTTTCATATCAAATGAGTCAAATTGACATGGTGAGGATTTGACTAGACCAAGCCAGAGGGAATCTTTCACTAAGCCATTAATTATACCCAGAGAAAGTTGCAAAAGTGGCTTTCCATCAAGAGGCTAGAGAACTGGGAAGAGATTGTTAAACAATGGTGCTAATTTGCGGACTGAGGAACAACAAATTATTTTCTTCATCCAGACTTACTCCTAGACAGTCTGTTCATCACCTTTATATTTATTTCTGGGGTGGGTTTTTTTCGTTGTTAAATATATGGAATGCAATAGTATTATCTGTGCAATATGTACTGCTTCTGATTTTCTGAAGTTAGCTGAACTGAAAAGATGGAGGGAAGAATCAGTTTGGAGTGAAGATTTTCTAGCTCTTCTCGCTGAAATGAAGAAATCATTCTCTTAATCCTGTAAAAAGTATTTAGTTTCATTCAGGTCTGTTGTTTCGGATGTTAACCATTAAGAACAGTTTTGAAATGAAATCCAGCTTAGTGTTCGACTCTGTAGTATTTGAACCATTTGAAAAAACTTCAAGTGTTTATGCTGGAAAATACAGCACAGCATTTAGGAAAGTGAAACATTTACCAAATTTAAAAGCAGTTAATTTTTTTGAAACTGTCTTTCTTTTTGTAATTTATTAAGTGATGCATTCCTCCAAAAATTCAAGAAACTCTAGTGACCAAAGCCTCCAGCCAAGTTTTTGATTCCGGTGTGGTAGGTACACATTCTGGTGTGTGTACAAGTAGTGTGAGAAAATAGACAAGGCAGACAGTAGGTAAGAAATGAAGACTTTTGCCCAGGCTATGNNNNGGGGGGGGAATAATCAGCATTCTGAACAACTGCCCTACTCACTGATCAGTTCTGCCTCAATTGAAAAGGCCACTGGTGCTCAGTGATGCCGTTGGGCACTTACAAATGCTGTCTTCTGCGCAGATCTCGTAGCCACTGAGGGGCTCTGCTTGAGGAACAAAAATAAATTTTCTGAACTCAACTGCACTATCAGGAAGAAGCAAAACAACTTATAGTGTAGAATTGAGGATACTTTGAGGGATAGATGTGTGTGAATTGCTTAAAAGTTTAGAGCACCTTTTATCCCCCTCACTTGAAAATTCCAGAAGGAAGGTTTTCTCCTCAAAGCCCTGTTTAAAGACCACCAGTATGTTGGTCGTGGTCATATTGTGTGAATGATGCTAAAGAAAATTTCTCGCCTGCTTTTTGGGATTAGGGATGCATGGGACAAAGAGATCTGGTAGTGTTGACAAGGGTCAATTTGTTGAAATGCAGATTTCTCAAGAAGGGTTGCAATTTTGGGAACATTCACTTGGGAAGGAGATCATGGCTCCGGAAAGAGAAACATGCATTCATTTGCCTCAGAATATCATGCTTCCTAGAGGGTTAGGACACTTGTTATTTTTGTGAGTTTTTACATATTTAAAACAAGAATACTTATCCCAAAACCACGATGGCACTCCTCCCCCTTTCCCCCATTGCAATCTGAAAATTTTAAAAAATCTCCAGATTCCCAGATGGCAAAATAGTTTTCTGGCTAGTTCTCTCATCAGTGCATGTTGTTAATTTATCTGCCTTTCTAACCCAGTGATTTTTTTATTTTTCCTTTCTTTGGATGAAGCCCTTCAATCTTAAATATGAGTAAAGGGAAAGTCCAGGCCATTGCAGGGTGGGAGACAGATGTTATCATAAGTCCTATACCATTGCTTTGAACCCAGTGTAAGCACCAGGTCTGATCTAAAGCTGTGAACACAGACTGTAAACAGGAGTTCATTTCTGGATCCTTTTTTTTTCTGTCAAAGCTGCTTTTTTGTCCTTGCCTTCTATTTCTGCATTCATCTCTGCTACTAGCATATATACTTACCTTGCTTTTCTCCCTTACATGTCAGTTTTCTGTTTGCTTCCTAAGATCTTTCTGAATCCGTAATCCTAGATGATCCTGCTTAGCAAGTTTTTGCCACTTTTTCATAAAGATTTTCTCATATCTTAATGTAGCAAGTCAGCAAGGCTGGTTAGGTCTAAGCTGTTCTCCAGCTTGCGCCAGAGTGCAGAACTTCACCCAGTTCCCATTGTACTGAGCTTTGATTACCCAAAAGGTGACCAAACATCTGGGCAGCTCCCTCCAAGCTTCTTCGCATCTTTCCCCTGCTCCAGACCCTTCTCATCCTGTTCCATAATAATCACAGTTTGTCAAGTCCTTTGCTTTTTCCTCTGTCCCCGTGTTGTGTTTTCCTTGCTTAGAGGCTTCTCCTCCTGCTAACTGGATCATTCTGGGTGCTCATCCTTTCTGAAATGCTTGCTCTCTCCTACCACTGGAAGATGAGACTGTGACCTCTCTTTTCTTCCTTGTCCCCTGAATGATCCATCCTTCTCTCCAAAGCTCTACGTTGTTCTCTGTGTCTTGCCCTACTAAACTGTCCAGCCCATCCCGTCTGCATGAAAGACCATCCCATCTGCATGAGGGGCTGAAAGATATGTTTCCCTGTGCCTTGCTTTTCCCAGGTGGGTTCCCAGCCCTTCTCTCAGTCTCCCCACTCTGCCTCTCCTCTGGGTCGTTATTCTAGATTCCTTTCTTCTGATGCCTCCTTTCTATCAGACCATCTCCCTCATCCCAGCTTTTATTATTTCTCTTCTTTCTCAAGGCCTGATCCAGTGCTGCATCTGCAGGACTGGGTCCCTTCTTCCCCCTCCCCGTCCGAGCATCTCTGCTCATCCTCAGTTCCACACAGTAAAGGCAGGAATTGCTTTGCTTCACAAAAAGCCAGCGGAGTTACATTCCTCTGATGGCTTTTCTTTTTCTCCCTGGCTCTAACTTGCAGCGAGTATTTTTGCAAAAGCGCTCATCCCCGAAGCTAACAATAAAACCGTGTGTGTGTGCGAGAGAGAGAGAGAGAGAGAGCGAGGGAGAAGAGGGAGGGAGAGAAAGCAATACAAGAGTCTGGCGATGCGAGGCGGCATTGGAGAGCTGCGAGACCAGGGAAGCTGGCGAGGAGACGCAAGCCCCTTCCTCTGGGCTCAGCGTGATCCCATTGGCTCCTCAGCTGCTGGTTTCGAGCGAAGAAGAGCTTGGAGGGTCGAACCGCACAGCCAGACGCGGACTCTCAGCCAAGTTGTCAGCACGCTGGAGGAGAGGCTCACACACACGAGATCGCAGGGTGTCCGCAGCTTGATGGTCATTTGATTGCAGAAAGGCAAAAAGGAGAGGGAGACAAAAAAAAAAAAAAAAAAAAAAACCAACCAAACCCAAACAACACACCAAAACCAACAAACCCACCCCAGAAAAGGGGGGAAGGAGCCTGATCCAGTCCACCGCTCCCGAGGGTAATAATGGATGTGACCATATCTCAATTCATCTTAGAAGAATTTGATGTCAACTGCAGCCTCCTGGATCGTTTACAAGAGACTTTTTTAGAGAGTTCCTCTATCCCTTTCCTGGGCTTTGATGGTAGGAAACATTACCTAGCGCAGGGCTCGTAAAGCTAAGAGTCGGTTTGCTTTGTGATGCAAAGCGTGTCGCTTTTGTGCTTTTTCAAGTGCTTCTTTTTCTCTTTCTGTCTCTTTTTTTTTAACGCAAAAGGTCCGTACTGCAATGCCACCACTGATCAGATCGGGACCTGCTGGCCCAGAACCTCTGCGGGGGAACTAGTAGAGAGACCCTGCCCGGAATTCTTCAATGGGATCAAATACAACACCACAAGTAAGTACAAACTCCTTTCCTTCTCCCACGGATCTGGTGTTCAGAAGGCGCCTGGGGAGACACAAAATATATTTTCCATTAAAAAAAAAAAAAAAGAAAAAAAAAAGTGTTTGCCTGGGAATCAACATTTCCTCTACATTCCAGCCTGTATATTCAAAATTCCTGCCTGCAATGATGCAGATTTCTCAGAAGCACAGACTTTTGAACACCGATTCCTCTTTACTTATGTGTATTTAGGTGGATCTGGGCAAAAATACCCTCTGCAGTCTAAGAAGGGTATGCTATGCTTTGTGTGTTTGTTCATGTGTAGATATGTGTAGCTGAATGTATTTGTTGCAGTGCTTCAGCCATTTGGATAACTAAAGATCCTTTGAGTTGTGAAGTGCTTAGTCTTAATGCCTAAGAACTGCATTTTGAAAGGACTCTCCCTTTGAGATCTGTCTGTGTGAACAGGGGGACAAACTGGGCTGGAAGTTGTATCTGACAAACAGAAGGCTGAGGTCTGGAATCTGTTTAGTAACTTCATCAGCGGTTGGCGTATGAGGCTGGGGTGGCTGCATCATTACTGCAAGGGAAACAGTAGAGGATATTATGAGGCAAATAATATTCAAAGCAAGAGAGTATGGGGGCTCCTTAGAAATCTCTTGGAACTGATGCGTTAGGCTTAGGGGTAAACAATCATGATGACTCACTAAAAATTTATTATTTAGGCTGTCGGACCCAGGCACTTATTTCCTTTTCCTATCTGTCAATACTGTTTGGACCTTTCATTAAGAGTTTTTAACATATTAGTTCCAAATATGTGTACCCACTTGTTTGTCACTCATTTTTTTCAGACTGCTCAGTGTGTTTTAGACTGTGGGGAACATTTCGTTCCATGTTTCACTCTGAACTGTTGTTCAGGTGTTAGTAGTCTAATTTTCAGGTAGTGTTAATTTTGTGGGACTAGCGTTCTCAGTGAGTCCTGTAAAACAATGACCCTGTCATCTTAGATCTTATTTTTTAACTTGCTGAAAGTGAATTTATTCTTTCCCCAGCTCTAGGTGTCACAGGTCAGATAACTACAGAAAAGTTCTGTGCATTTGCTATGCAAAAAAAAACCTTTTCCAGATTTATTCTTAAGGACCAGCTTCTGTCTCCTTGACTTTGGGCAGAGCAAGGAGGTTACCTCAGAGAACTGCAAGATCATTCTCAAACCTTATATTCTCTGACCTGTGCTCTTTGCAATAAAATAGCTGGGAACGTGCAAAGGGCTGGGTTATGCTGTCTTTGATTATAGCAAGTAGTCCGCTACCTTTGCAGTCTCAGTCGAGATCAGAAAAAAAAATCTGAGAATTAAGGACAGCTCAGATGAGAACAAGTTGGTCAGACCCCAAAAGAACAGCTGTAGAAAAAGGTACCGCAAAGAAGTATGGCTTTTTTTTTCCCCCCATTTCTTTTTTTTTTTATTGGGTCAGTATTTCCACTGCCTCATTTTTGTTTCTCCAAAAGGAAAGACAGAAGGAAAAAAAAAACCACAAGCGCATTGTGGATGATTCCTTATTTATATCATAAACAAAGTGGAGAGAATTTAAATGCTTTTCCTGTGCATGGAAGAAAAAAAGTCTTGAATACCCCGTTTTATTTTGTTAAGCTGTTATTCCTTTCAGTAGTTCATCAATGACCTCAAGTTCTTCCCTGCTCCTCTCCTTCTCAATGATGGCTAATGCTTGTATTACATTGCTAATAAATTTTCTTAGAGTCTTTGCTTCTAAAACAGTGGCATGTTAATTAAATTAAAGACTGATGCAAATGTATTATTGAAATGCTGAAGCATTATTTTGTCATAGTCTGAGGAAATGGACATTTTTCTCCTTTCAACGTAAAGTGTGAGTAGTCATGTCGAGAAAATATATGTCTGCAGGACTGATTGGTAATGCATACTGGTGCCCAGGTGTGGTAGCGTATGTAGCTGGGAATAGAGGACCGAAGCACCCTGAAGCCACTGTGGGTGGCTTTCAGTAGATCTTATACTCTTCCATGTCCATAGCTCCTCCAAGTTGTGGCGCAGAAAAAGGAAGGACTGTACTGAGATTTGAGTCAACTTGTAAAATCAGTAGCTTTTTGGGAGATGGTAGTTGGTGATTAAGGCTTGGGAAAGCAGTAGGAAAGGCGGTTAAGATTCGAATACAGGGGTGCAATCTCTTATGTGATTTGAAAGACGTGCCAATTAATACATGCAGAACATGTCCAAAGTTTGGGAGGGCCAAATACTGACACAGTCTGACTAATTTTACTTGCATGATTTCACCAAGTCAGTTTGTGGGCTGACTAGAGAGCCATTTGTAATGAGACTCCGTGTGCTTAGAAGCTAGACTGTGCACCTCCTGCAGGTAATAAAATAAGCACAGACAACTGATAAAAAATGGGAAATGGATCTGGCAAATTTCAGAGGTGAATAATCCAGCTGCAAAGTGAAGGTTTGAACAGGAGATGGCTTGGAACAACATAACATTTCTGCCTAGGACATGTAGTGTAGTTTCGTCCTGTTTTGTTTTGCATTTTGTTGAGGCAAAGGGAGAAATGATGGTGTGTAATATTGTCCTGAATTGGTTTTGAGAGTGAAATCAGACAAGTTTAGAAAAAGCACTGTGCAATGCCTTTCTTCTGCTAAGGGCTTATCCAGTTCTAGGTCATAACTGAGCTATTTATTATAGTGTCATGCATCCCGTGTTTGTGAGCTGCCACCTCTTAGGAACTATAGTGTACCTGTAGTTTGGTTTTGTATAGCTGTGAGTGTATTTCCCATTCTGCTGTCTATAAAACTTTTGGATCGATTTCAGTGATTTTTTTTTTGGTTTTAGAAATGAAGCTCTCAAAGATGCCAAGTTCCTACCAGTTTCATAAAAGTAGCTCATCAGCTGGAAGGAATGAACCCAGTAGCATTTCCCATAAATGTAAGCTTTTTGCATTGTAGACACGAGAAAATCCAGACTTGGAAGTGCCCAAACTGTATGAAAAAAATTAATACCAGACTCAGGCAAGCACAAGGCAGCGATGCATGGCAAACCAGGCTGCCCAAGTTCTGCTACTCATGGGGCTATTTCTGTGCCTTATTGTAGGCTCTGTGCACGTAGTGTGTGGAATTACAGACAAAATACAACAAGTAGTTCACATCACCATAGATCAGCTCATCAAAGCTGGACGGACCTACCCTGCCTTGGTATTCATCTTGTCAACTGTCATGCTTTCATTGTCACTCTATCTCAGAACCCCTGAGTATTTTGGATGGGGAATGCTATCAAACCCTGCAATATGCCAGCAAAATGTAATGAAAGTATATTTGAGTCAAAAAAATGAAGAACAAGAACTGGCGCATAAAAAATCCCCTCCTGTTTGCCACTATAGAATAAACTGTTTGCATAAAATATTTCCCTTCTAACTGCAAAAAAAATCCCGTGGTGGTTTTGTGCATGTGTCTATGTTTCTGTGTGTCTCTTGGGAACTGCTGAGTGACTCAGATAAGTTTCAGCTGGATTCGTAAAACAAAGTCTGTCAGTCTGAGAGTATTTTTCATCTCCAACACTTTGTTATTTTGGTGATTTTTTCTCTCTCTTTATTTGGGAAATAAAGTCGTGCTGACAAATCTAGATCTGGTTACCTTGTAGTGTGAAATGTTTTTTGACCAAGGATCAGAAAATGATGCCATCCACTTACAGCTTTGCAATTTTGCAGTAAAGCTTATGTATTATTCTCAAAGAAAAAAAAAAGCGGGGGGGAGGGGGGGGAACGTATGTGTTGGTGCAGTGTGTGGCTATGCACTTGTCTCTGCTCAGGATCTATATTTAGCTAAAGATGACAATACCATTGCTGCCCTCTAGATGTGTTTGTGCTTTGACAGTGTGAAGCTTTTATTCCTGTTTTAGGAAACAGATTAATTCATTTATTAGGTTGTCCTGAAAGCTTGATTAATTCAGCAAATGGGCGGTAATGAGACTCTTTTTGCTGCTTGCAAAAACATGGTTGTACATGCAAGTACTTGCAGCATGTTACAGGCTAAAGTATCTCTACTTTAGCTCTTTCCTTTCCCAACAAATTGCCCTGTGGAACGCGGAAACCCTGCTCACCTGATGGACAATAAGCGTTGACTCTTGTAGCTTTACCTGTCTGATTTGAGTTTGTCAACAGCCCCCAGTGCAGCGGTGGGGTATTCCATGGTGAGACCTGTCCATCTGGGGCTGGTCAGCTTGGTTTGTGCTGGCTACAAGCAGGAGGTGGAAGCATTGGAAGGCCTCCAGCTTGCACACACAAATCTAGGTATTTCCGTGTGAGTATCAACAGCTAATTTAAGTATCTAAGCTATAATACAAGTTAGTGAAGTTCTAATTGATATAGGGGATGAAGCCTAGAGAGTTACTCAGCTCAACCTAAATGTACAGATCAGTTCAGGAGCCCATGCAGAAGTGCTAGTGCCGTTTGATATGTCCGGGGGTGTCTTGCCTGGTTTCTAGTTCCTGTTTCAGAGGGCCCAGGCCTTGTGCAGGTTTGTGTTTTATCTTCCAGGCCGCATAGGTGTTGCAGATACTCTACGACAAATGATACAATGCCTGTGTTTAGGCAGCTGAATTCAGACCTGAACCCAGACCTGGGGACTGACATTGGAAGGCCAGTCTGCTTTTGTGAACAACAGGAACAAAAGGTCTCTATAGCTCTAACTCCCTCTCTGCAAATCCCCCCTTCCCCCCCGACCCCTCTCAGTACAGAAAAGCTCTTTGACTGAGATCGCCACTTCAGATGAGTGTTTTGGGTATTGCAAAAAGCATCCTCATCTTCTCCAGGAACTATGCTCCTGACAGCAGGCACATAAGTACTGCTGACCTTGCACTGATGGGGTTTTGGTCCCTCCTTTCCTACTTCTTGTTCTGAGGGTGTGTTCGCCACAGTGTACAAACCATGTCCTGGGGCGCATCAAGCACAGCGTAGCTAGCTGGTCAAGGGAGTTGACTGTCCCACCCTACACTGCACTGACTGGTGCGGCCCCACCTCAAGTACTGTGTACAGTTTTGGGCATCTCAGTATAAGAAGGACATCAAACTATTAGAGTGTGTCCAGAGGAGTGCAACCAAGATGGCCTCGAGGGCAAGGCTTAAGTGAAGCAGCTGAGGTCACTTGGCTTGTTCAGCTTGGAGAAGAGAAGGCTGAGGGGTGACCTCATGGCAGTCTACAATATCCTCAAGGGGGGCAGCGGAGGGGAAGGTGCTGATCTCCTCTCTGTGGTGACTAGCAATAGGACATGGGGGGAGTGGAATGAAGTTGCATCAGGAGAAGTTCAGATTGGACATAAGGAAAAAGTTCTTCACTGAGAGGATGGTCGGTCACTGGAACAGGCTCCCCAGGGAAGTGGTGACAGCACCAAGCCTGTCAGAGTTCAAGGAGCATCTGGACAACACTCTTAGTTATATGGTTTAGCTTCAGGTAGTCTTGCAAGGAGCAGGGAGTTGGACTGGATGATCCTTATGTGTCCCCTTCCAACTTGAGATATTCTGTGATTCCTTGGTGGCCCCTACAACCAGCTGCTTTGTTGAGAATGTTTTGGAGAGGGTTGGTGACTTATCAGCTGGACTGGTGTTCATGTGGATGGACAAGACAGAAAGAGCCATTGGCACAAGTATCACAGTTGTACCTATTGACATGGCTAACTCCGTGCTGAAAGAAAAGTTCGCGCAGTTCCTTGTCTCATCTTGAACAGAGGCAAATATTCTTTTGTGTGCTGAGGGAACGGTGAAGAAGTGAATTAATAGCTCTTCTGTTTTGCATCCTCCCTCTTCTGAGAGTGGTTAAAGAGATTATTTAAATTTTAAAAGAGCAAAAGAGCTAATTTTCATAGGTTAAACAGCCATTCTTTTATCAAGATCCAACCTCTGCTGCTTTTCTTTCTGATTAATTATTGTTGAAAGTTCTTCTGGAGTGGTGACTTCAGCTTGCATATAAAACATGAGCCTTGCTTGGAAATGATTGGTCACGGACTCTTGTTCATACTATGTGGGTAAGACCTGTCCAGATAGTTACAGAACTATGCACTTTTGTAAGTGGCTAGCCTAGAGACTCAATTAACATTTTCACTTGTGTTTTATCTTGTGTATTTTAGTGTCTTGAGCACTTCTGTTGTTCACATTATCATGACTTACTTTTTCCTCAGAGGTTATTGTGGTGCATTTTTGAAAGCTAAGTCCTTTTGTAAAAGCCAGAAACCCTTTGTGCTCTGGTGGCCTTTCATCTTTATTGGAGAGAGAGAAATAAAACGCCCATCAACACAGCCTTGTAAGCACGAGTGGTGATTTCTAGAGGTACAGCTGGATGCCATGAGGAGATGCAGCTGAGGTGTGGGCTGGGGAAAGGGACAAGGTGAGAGGAAGCATCCCAGCCTGAGAGGGAACAGATGCTAAGCAGTTTTGGTGCACTGCCATTTGGATTGAAGGGCTCTTTATATATTTAAAACACATGTCTGAAATAAGAGTTTTAAAGATCAAATGCACAACTTTCTCTTCTTGCTAGGCGATGCATGTGTGTTTTCAGACTCAGAAAAGTGCTACTAAGCCTTAAAACTACTCACACCTCATCCCTCTTCTGTAACCTTGTTAGATGTCCAGAAGGCTTTTATTCCAGTGGAATGCTTAATGATGGAAGGACATTTGGGGTAAGAAGAGATGTTTTGTAGCCAATTTTAATTAGACTCACTAGAAAAAGGCTGTTTAAAAAAAAAAAAAAGAGTCTGCAGTCTTGCAGAAGCCATGTTTTAGCAATCCTGGGGTGACCAGCACAATGTTTTTGGCTAGGGAGTCAGAGTACATGAAAGTTAAAGGAAGGAGACAGATGAGAAACCAAACAAACATGACAGGAAAAAGAAGGCTGGAATTGGAATTCTGGGGGAGGGAATAAAACATAATTTTTAAGCTTGTAAAGCTTCTCTCGGAGGAGACCAAATCTGCAGTTGATTAGGTCAGCTTAACTCCAGTAGTGTTGTATCCAGATTAAGATTTCAACCATCTTCGTTCATTTTCTCTTGCTAGTTTAGGTTGAATTCTTCCACAGATACAGCAGTGGGAGGCTCTTGATTTCAGTGCATGCACAGATGGGAGAGGCTTTACTTTTTTTTTTTCCTCAAGTTTTTCTTTTTTTTTTCCTTTCCATTGGGAAGCATAGTTTGTGGTAAGAGATCGCTCTGATTTTGCAGTTTGGAAGAAGAGCGTTGAAAACAATACTTAAAAGGAGGAATGAAAATAACCCATCTTTCTTTCTCCCACTACTATCCTCCTGTGAAATGTGATTTCTTCATTGAGCACAGAATGTAAGTTAATTGCATGTAGTAAAATAAGATTGTTACTGTTTCTTCAGTCATGTTCAGGCACCTTTTCTCCAGCTAATTAAACAATGATTAGTATTTTTGTTCTTCACTAGTAAGTTATGAGGTGGCTTTGCTGCGATCCTATTGTGTCTGATTGGGATTCTCTTAAGTTTAGGCTTGACTTTCGAGGTAGACTTCCGACGTTTCCTAGAGCCAGGAATTGCTGCTGCCATTCTGCATTAAGCCCATCTGGTCCTCGGCCAAAGTCAGTCAGACCTGTCAGCAGTAGCAAGACACCCAGTCCCTTGCTTTGCCCTTCAGGGTGGAGACCCTGAACTTGTGGCAGAGGGGTCACCACCCAGGGTTTCTGGGGAAAGTGGCTTGTTGTAGCAAGAGAGTGATGACAGGTCTCTTGAGGGGGCTCTGAACCTTGTGGCCTTCAGGAGGGTCAGCAAACACAGGGTTGCCCACATTATTTTTGGAGGAGAGAGTGACCCTCTCTCTAAGGAAGCCACCCCATCCAGCTATCTGTCACTTGTGTGAGATAGCGAGCTGTTGTCTAAGCTGACAGCAACTACCAGCTGGCAAACAGATGGACGGAGGTTCAGTTTCTTCCCACAAGTTAGGAAGTAGATGATACTTGCAAAATTGTGTGCTTCTGGGGCTATGAGAGGAGTGGAAGAGGGAACGGCTCAGGAACATATGAAGAAGGGAAAGAATTAAATACATTACGAAGGGAGGCAGAGCAGGAAATCCTGATCTCAGAATGTCAAAATGAGAGGAAAAATCCCGCTCAGCTACATCTAGTGTGGGGACTCCTGTGGATGTGGGATTTCTTGTTTTATTCTACCTTCTGACCCATTTTCCATCCAGCCAAGCTGTGGGAGGATGAGGTCTGAAACCCTGCTGGGAAAGGTGGAATCAAGCTGTTCTCTCCAGTCGCTGAGCACTTGAGATTGTCTGCGACTCACTGGGTTTCAGCCTCTGTTTATTGTCACAAAACCTTAGGGAGAGTGTCACTGAAGGAATGGTCACCCGTAATTCCTCCTCTCAGCCACAGGGTGTCACTTAAAGTGCAGGTAAAGTAAGTGTCCACAGGCGTTTGCACTGAGTCACTTGGGGGTGGAAATGATGGATGGGGTAAAAGAAAACTGGTGTGAATAGTGGTCGTGGACTTTGTCCTGCTCTAATTACTGCCAGTGCTGCTTCTGCAGCTTCCCCATCCTGCTGGGTGTTAAAAGAGACTCACTGAAGTGAACTGGGGACAAGGACACAGAGGAGGAGGAGATGGAGGATGTTCTGGAAGGAACCCTGCTATCCCTGCCTTTGTGGAGCACTTGCCTGAGAGCAGGTCACTGGCTGAAGGTAGGTGGTTGGTGGTGGTTTCACCAGGGCTGCTCTGAAAGGCTAAGGGAAGGGAAGTGCTAAGCTTTGTTCCCAAGCAGGGGTGTGTTATGTTAGAAGATGTGGAGGTGTGCAAAGCATAATGTAGCCATTCAGGGGTGAAGCAACTCTATCAAAGAAGTTTAAGCAGTCAACAAGAACCTGTAGTTGGATGATACAGGGATTCCTCCTTGCTGGACACACCATGTTCATTGCTGCAGTGCTTCCTGTTGCATCAACCTGATCTCTCCTGCCTGAATGTTGTTCCCTGGTAGGGACTGTTAGATTCTCCCTGTGGACCCTCAGGTACTTGACAGATGCTCTAGGTGCTCCTGCTTAACAAGAGTAACGAATAGGTATATTAAAAGTGGGACAATACCTTCCTCAGCTGTGACTGCTTAACTTGCCTGTTGCTCGTGGGAAGAGTGTTCTGCAGATCGGTAAGTCCATTGACTGGATTTAGGTTCTTTGTATTTTCCTCTGTGTTCTTCAGAGGCATGGAAGTATCTTTGCTGTTCATGTAGTGGTGAATCTTTGTGACTTCTGTGGTTTGGAAGAACAGTATTTTAAGCTGTGTCCTCGTCCCAGTAAAGTTCTCAGACTCCAAAAGCCATACAAGACTTTGATCATGGTCTGCTGTCCTGTGATAGGGAAACTCTTACTTATTTTTGGACCCCAACATTGCTTATGACTTGACATCCAGATTAGAATAACCATTCTTAGTAGCTTGGGAAGGCGATGAGAAATATGGTTTCCCATGGAAATTGGAGGGGAATGGATTTTTAGTAGGTATTTTCCTTTTTCAGTGCAGTCTCATTCCCCTCAGATGTTACTCATGGAGTTTGTAATTGGTAGCTCTTGGGACAAATTACTAAAATCAATAAAACTCGGATTGCTTTATGCTGAATTCTTTCTCTGCAGTGCTGGGAATAACAGAGGGCCAGATGCAGCTCTATATGAGACTTGTGCAGTGAGAAGCAATCCGTTGAAGCAAATTATAAGAACAGAAACTCAATGATTTTTAAAAAAACAAACAAAACAAAACCAAACCCCAAACCAAACCCAAAGGAACAAACAAACCCCAAAAATCAAACAAACAAACAAAACAAAAAAAAAACAGAAAAAAACTCTCCAGATCTCATGAAGAGTTTTCCCTGGGAAAATGGAAGAAGAAAGAACCATTCCCAATGCAGTTACAGTGTCCAAAACCCCTGGTGGTTCGAAAGCAGTGTCCTAAACCATGACACGCTGACCATACAGTGACACAAGAATTAATGCAGTTGCTTATCCTCCTGAGTCAGCCAAAGGATCAAGTAGAGATTTGGAAAACAGGAAAAGTGTTATGGAAATGAGACAAACAAAGAAAATAGGAAATTACGTTGCTAGTGCATCATCACCATTTTAACTAAACTTAGATGTGAACTACTAGGGATTTTTTTTTTTCACTGATAAGAATTTTCATGTAACTTAATTATTGCTGAATTATGCCAGTAATACCTGAAACATCAGCATTTGTGTATTTCACAGTACATGATGAACAGTCATTATTTCTTGCAGAATCTCTGGGCTTGCCACATTGGTTGCTCTTTTTCAGCTATAGCAGCTAAGGCAGAGTTTGGAAACAGAGGGTATTTTCGAGGATCCTAGTTTCTGTGCTGATCTTAATACACTTGACCAACCAAATGCGCAGAGCTCTACTTGGAAACCATGTGTTTCGTTGCTGGAAATGGATTTCTAGGTATCATAAACTAGGGACACCCTATTTCTTTCCAAGGCAATAGAATAAAAGGCAGTGGATGATGGGGGTGATGAAAATCAGGGGCATTTCAGAGAGGCCTCCCAGTGTTAGGCTTCCATGGAGAAAGTGCCTAGCGGGTTCCTGCCTGGAAGGAGTTTCTTCTGTCCTAGGAGCTCTGGAGGGATATGGAGAGACCCCTGACTTGGGAAGCCCTTTTCTTCAGGGGCTTATGTTCCTGTTCTGAGAGGTCGCTGCCTCAGGATGTGGATGGTGACATCCTGGGTGGGAAGTTGCAGGGATTTGCACAGTGGTGCACCTGTCCTGTGGGTGGCGTGGGACTGTGTGGGAGCCAGATAATACTGCCACCAGATCACAAGACCTCTGTAGAGTGAAGTGCTTTCATTCTTCTGTGTCAACGCTTTGTACTGAAGAAAGCCAGGTTCCCACAGATCCACAGTTGGTTCATTTTGGCCACCGAATCTGATCTTCAGAATTTCCCACTTTACATAATCTCATGTATAAACTCAACCACTTGCCTCATTACTGTACCAGTGTTTGAGAATGTCTCCTGTTCGTTAGGCCTCTCTAAAAATGAACATTTCCACCTGTCAGCTGGCAGCAGTGTGCCAAAGCTGATTGTGATTAAGGAAGCCTTGTTTGCAGCCCTAAAATAAGAAGGCTTTTGGTTTGTTCTGTTTGAGAAGTGAGGGAACAAAGTACTACTTGGATCTGCCTTCTGTTTCAAAGTCCAGGTCTCAAAAAAGGACAGAGATGGATCCAAATGCAGCTATGGTGGTGCACTGTATTGCCCAGTCCAAAGGAGAGAGGCTGTAGCAGTATGAATGACAAGTTTTGCTGCTATTATTCTTTCTTGGGGGAGAGCTAAAAGATCACCACCAAGGTCTTATCTGGTAGATCTAGTAGTTAAGTCATCTCTATCCACCTACAATCCCATTCTCAGCCTGGCCTTGTCTTTTTGATCCTAATCTGTTCTTAATCCCTTCATCTCTTCTGTATTCACTGCACGTTTCTCATGTAAAATACAGCAACAATAATAATAGCAGCTTTATTCTCATACAAACATTTTGTTTTGTTCCTTCAGTGAATGCTGAGGGTAATAAAAGGGTCTATGAGCTGAACTTGAGAGGTGAGTGTGTCAGAACAGCACAGGCATCATACTAGCATGTTTCAGTTTATAATGTCATGGGAGCATGTAAAATGCTCTCCTGTAAGTAAAAATATGATAAATAATAGTTTGATTTTTCAGTGAATGGCTGTAAAGTATTTCCTAGAGATTCGTGTTTTACTGATTCCCTGTTAGATCTCAGCTGCAGATCCATGTTACTGTGATTACATCAGCAGACAGACGAGCAGAGGTGGAACACCTGACCACGCTCGTTCCCATTACAGGGCCTGGAGAGAATTTGTGTTGTTATTTTTCATCACTTCTTCAACTTGTTAGGTAACTGCATGCCTCCTGTCTGCCTTCAATGTATTACCTCTTCTAGGCTCTCCGTCAAAACCCCAGTCTCAGTTCCCCATTCTGTGCCATAACCTGACTGGCATAGAAACGTGAATGGGGCAGACACATGAATGAGTTACTGATGCTCTGGGACCTTATGGAAATCGACTGTGTGTGCACTCGGCTTCTGGTAAACCTGAGCTCAAATTCACCTTCTGAAATCTCAGGGAAAGAAAATGATTTCACTGTGGCAAGTCAGTTATGTGTCCAAGTCCTTAGTTTCATGAGTAGCTTTGAAAACTTTACTCTGATTTTACTAGTAACTTCTGGAAATGAAGCATTTCTACTGATTTTGAGTGCTGAGCTGAGGAAGTCCTGGCTTTGTGTGGTGAAAATAAGCATGATGTGGCAACATGACATATTGCAAGTTGGACTAGATGAACTCTACTGCTCCTTCTGACCAGCATTTCTATGGTTTTGTGGTATCAGTACAGATTTCAAATGGATCGTCCAGTGGTCTCTATCATCAATGTTTTGTTCTTCATGGACACCTGTGACACGGCATTTAGTGGTGGTGTTTTCTAGTTTCTAGGGCACTTGAGCCATAAGCAGAATATGAAGAATTTGTATTACACAATAACAGAGCAAGAGTAGTTTCAGTCTCTGGTTTGGATTCCATATACCTATTGATGTATAATGTGTAATTTTTCTGCACCATTTTACTTGTTTTAGTTCATCCTGTGCTTGCTTTTAGGGGAATCAAGTGACTCTCACAGGGCACTGACCTTTGTCTAGTTGCCATGTTACCTTAATGAAAATCAGCTGGAAAAGGCAGGGCTAATTGCTTCGATTTAATCCTGAAATGTTGATGACTCATTGATGGCTCATTCAGAAAAGCACATACTCAAGGTAGAAGGACCAGATAAAAATAGCTTTCTTGAGATGTAGTTAAGCACTTTTAAGTACTGGAAGTTTCAAATGTCTAGGTCCTGAGTGTTGCATACTGCTTGCTGGAAACTCGAGCTCTGACTTTAGTATCTACATCCTTTTCTACCTTGGGGTAAGAGGAATACACCTTCTGTTCAACTCTCAGAAGAGAGCGTGAGTGACTTGGTTCAGATGTCCCTCTGACAAACCTGGAGCTTACATCCAAGCAGTGAGCTAAATGTCTGATGCAGGAGCTCTGCCGCACCTGAAAGATGACACTTTCTGAGGCCATCTGGGAAATACGTAGAAAAGTTCTCAGAATTAAAATACTTTTCATCTCACCGGGAATGACTCTCTTCCACTGCTAATTTATTTCTCTTCTACAAAAGGGAGGGAATTACAGAAGGTTGCAGGAAGAGTAGAAGTATGAGGAAAAAAGGATGGAGGAAGAGCAGAGCATCAGCCAAGCAGACTGGGAATGGAAAGGGAGGTTGCTTATTGAAGCAAAAGTGAGCAGAGAGACAGAAACCTTGTGCCTGGAAAAGAACATGAGTAAAGAGTCACTGTGGGAACGGGTCAGGGTAGAGTTCCTGCAGAAGGCTTCAGGGAACACGCTAAGTGATCTAAAATGTAGAAATGCCATAGTGCAGGAGTAAGAGCTGGCAGTGTAGCATGGCAGGTTGTGCAGAGGTGAGAAGCAGCAACCAGCTCCTCGACAATTAAGGACAAAATGTTGTGAGGTTAGATGGAAAGATGGCATAACAGTATGCAGGTGAGGAATGGCTCAGATATTACTGCTGTCAAAGAATGCAGTGCATGAACCCTGACGGAGGGAGGGGGCAAACATTAGGAGACACACAGAAGGTGTTTCTCGGGAAGAACTGGAGTGCCGTGCAAGCTGGCTGCCAGCTGTGAGACAACAAGCGAAAATATCCCAAAGAACAGCAGGTGGGAGAAGGGAATTGTTGGTTAAATACCAGATAGAAAGAATAAGTGTGATACGTGCTGTACTGCATCCAAGGCAGGCAGGGTAGAATAACAGGCGCAATTACTGACAGCAGTGCCACCAGAGTCTCTGAGCAAATTAAAACTCAACAGAAGAAAATGTCAAAGCCAGCATATCTGTCTTGTCAATGAAAAGGCAATGTGCAGCTTGATTTCTAGCATGTTTGGTCTAAGTACTTTCTCTCTTTCCGTGCTCCTGTGGGAAGAGATGTTCATAGACTAGTTTCCTTCATGATCTTTTCTTGCTGTCTCTCCTCTGGCTTTCTTGTCCCCTGAGTTGGTGGGCAGGCAGGTGACAGGACCGTAACCTCACGTTAGAACCACTTTGATTCTGACTATGTTGCCTTGAGAGAGCAGCTTTCAGCGTTAATGCAAAGACTTGCCTGACCGTGGCTTGCCTTGATCCATCCGGGACATGTGGGGTTGTTCTGGTACCCTGCTGCAGTCAAGAGACAGCGTTTGTAGTTGTGCCAGTTTGAAAGGGGTAGGAATAGGGTAGTTTCATGCCAAATGCAGCTTGTAAACTGTCAGAACTGACACTAAATGAGACCTATTTCATACCCTGCCACTGACCTCAGACAAGCTGCTTCAGTCTCCTGTCCTGCGGTCATGCCCTTTGTAAAGTAACTCCAGTAAATCAGGAACTCTGAAGCCTTCCAACTCCATAAAGACTTCTTTCCTGCTTTTTTGGTTTAGAGTGCAAGAAGAACCCTGCTAATATGTCACCTCTACTCCTCAGCGTCATTAATTTCTTTGGGGCTGAGCAGGACAGTTTTGAGCACAGAATCTGTGTTTTGCAGTCCTTTGTAAGAGTTTTCATACAGAGACTTTCAGAAGTACAAAGTGCTAAGCAGGCGGTTGGATTTCAATATCTTAGTATCGTGGTCTCCAGGACTCTCTTTCATCAATAAAAAGCTATTCTTAAAATGAGAACATGAACTGAATGGAAAGCATCCCTTTGTGTGTTGTGGGAAAACAGAAGTTACTGTAATTAACATCTTCAGAGTTGCAAAAATATGCACGAGCTTGGATATTTAATCTGTGTAAGTGATCGTTACAGTTACCAGTATATTCCTGTCTTTAACCATATAGTTTCACAGCTCATCTATATCTCTTAATTTTCATGCCTTATTGTCTTGGTGCAGATCTGCTGGTGTGTAACACCTGCAATTTTTCTGTGCACCAAAGGAAATGCTTAGTTATCAAAATCACACTTATTCAGCTATTCAGTGCTCTTCTCTGCAATGCAGAGTTGTTTCCTAGGCTACATTTGCTAGTATAATGCATATTCTGTTGTCAGATATCCCATCCAGTGGATTTTGCCTCATTCCTTGATCCAGTGAAGATGAAGTATTGAACTGTCTTGCTTTATCAGTTGAGATTGTCTTCATTTTTCATAAGCTGAGTTTAGTTTTTCAAATAATTTTTTTCTGCAAATACACTTCAAATACATTATACAACATTGTAGTACAAATGAAGAAGAGGAATTCAAACTCTGAGACAACGATGTGAGAAAGACAGTATGTTAGGAGAAAACAGCCTTTGGTCGGGCTCTGCATTGCCTTTTCGTGCTAAAACCAAAGTAACGGTGTATTGATTCTCTGAAGGCTTATTGCCTGTTTAATATCAGCCCCGTGAATGTGGTTGCAACTGTGGGCAGTGCAGGTGAGTGAAGCAGTGTCCCTAGGGTCTGGGCAGCCCGCAGGCGTAAGAAATGAAGTAGTAGTGAAAACAGTAGCTTAAAGAAAGCGCAGCATCAAAACCTGTACTTCGGTAAGTGGTAGAAGGAGATGCAAAGCTATTGTCAGGACAAGGGGTAAAAGAAGAGAAAAGTAAAGAAAACTAGGAATGGGGAAGGATTAGGGTTTTTACTGTGCATTGTGGGGCTTTGATGCATCAGTGAGGCTGACATAGCCTCCTCATACAGAAGGTGAGGATACTGTCTCTAACCGTTCATTCCGTGCCCCAGCTCACAGACACTAACCTATTTACAAGTCAGCTTCTGGTTCACTGCAGTTTACTGCAGGTATTTGCTATAAATCAGTGTCTTTTGAGTGTCTCCAGTTAATGGTCATCTCTGCTTTCTGTGCTCTGGGACAAGACAGACAGCTAGAGCCAGTCAGTTTTACAGTCACAACCCTTATTTGTGAATGGATGTCATTAACTTGCCCCTCTGCTCAACCTTCACAGATATTGTCATTGCCAGCAATGACTGAGATGAGCTAATTACACAGATTATGCAATTTTGCTGTACATAATACATATAATTTTGTAATGAAGGAGTAGTGCTATGTAGCAACAGTTCACATAAACCTGCCTTTGACTACAAGGGTCTGGCAGGAAGCTTGGCAAGAGAAACTTTGCATGAAAGGGTTAAATAAGAGTCAAATCATTGATAGGAAAAAAGATTTTGAGACATTTCTATGTTCTCTTGGAAGTAAGTGCTAACATAGCCACAAAAATGTTTTTTAATAAGTAGGTTTCAGCTCCAGTATTAGCAATGTCCTGAATGCTTAATCTCATGAGTGCACGCGAATGTAAATCATCCTTTGTAGCTGTAGAAGAACTGATTTCACTTTTTTCCCAGATCAAGCAAAAGATCTTTTGTTTGTTTGTTTGTCATGAAATTGTGGTTTGTTGTGGTGGTGGTGTTTCTTTGGTGCAGTATTTTCTTGTTTAGTTCTTCCTGTAGGGACCAGATCATTGATGATTATTGATTGTAAAAGTTACCTTCATTTTGCTTGCATTGCTGTGGTGCCTAGGGACCAGCTCATTTTTTGGTAGGCTCTAAACAGACCCTGAAAAATATGTGCCACCCCAGGCAACTACTAGGAGGGTCTAGAAGGCCAGAAAGTGTGTGAGAGTGAAGAAAGGAGGTGTGTTTGGTTTACACGGCAAGGTTTTGATAGCAAGGGGGCTGCAGGAGTGGCTTCTGTGAGAAAAGGCCAGGGGCTGCCCCCATGTTGGACAGAGCCAGTTTCAGCTCTTTTTTAATTAAACTGTCTTTATCTCGACACACAAATTTTTCATCTTATTTTATCCCGCTGTCCTGATGAGGAGAGGCAGAGAGCAAGCGGTCTGGTGGGCACCTGGCAGCCAGCCAAGGTCAGCTCAACACAGGTATGAAATAAATACAGCAAAATTAGTTCTGACCCCCCCTTTTTTCCCCCAAAAATTCTTAAAGCTTGGAAATATGGTTATGGGGACTGAATGCTACAGAGCACAGCCTGTCATCCTCAGCAAGCGCTGCCAGAAAGATAAACTGGGGCATTTGAATGGAATTCGCAGATTGAAATTTCTCTGCAGTCTACCCAGGTTGACTTTATTTTTAGTGGCACATCCTACCTTGAATATGGAAGGAGATCGGTTATTTCTCCAAAGAACTGTGCAAAGCGGTAGGTTTACTTTGCAGTCAAGAGGCGTGATTTAGGTTGTTGACTGTTACGGATGCACCTAGTGTAGCTTAAATGAATACTAATAACATCAAAGCTGTAACAGCACAACCATCAGTTTCTGATGCTCTAGCCCAGCTAGGACTAAAAGGCAGAAATGTCAGGGGTTGGGTATGCTGCTGCAGCTTCGCTGCCCAGTTCGGCTTGGTTGTGTTCCCATTACTTCTCTGTAAATACTCCCTACAGTCATGATGTATAGCTAAATACACCAACTGGTCTTCTGTCTCAGAAAACAATGAGGATTCAGTGTGCTGACTGAAAGACATTTTTATCTCGTAACAGTATAGTGAAGTCATAAGGAGACATTCTCTCTGCCTGCAGCACAAATCCTTTCCCAAAATAGACACCAGACTAAATTGACTTGTTATTTTTACCTGAAGGTCTAGGTTGGTTGTCTTACTTCAAAGGATTTCAAAATTGATCTTCTTTCGTTTAAACAAACTCGCCGTTATGTAGTAATTATCTTCATTCCTTACAAATATTTTTAGACTTTCCTGGAGTTTCTGATATTGTGTCCTATTTAACATGGTCCTTAAAATTCCACAGGGCTGTGAAAGCTGGATGTGTGTTTCTACCTTCTCTAACTTAGCTCCAAAGACAAGGCGCTCAGTTTTCAGACAGTCTGGTGACATCAGCTGAATGTCAAGGAACTATACCATGACACCTCCAGGCTTTCCTTCACTAACTGCTCTCCATTCAACAGATCTTGAGGGACTTCAGTTTCCACCCCTTCAGCAGCACCTGTGAATCCATTTTCCTCACAGTTATCACAAGGGAAGTTGTCTTTTTACACTGCTGTTTCACAGGATGTTGGAAAGCGCAGGTGGTGAAGCTCTTGCTCTTCAGCAATTTTTCCCCCTTTAACTAAGTAGGACTCTCCCGAAGGCACTCTGAATGTCACTAAAGGAACTAGCACTAATGTATAACTGCGTGAACTGCTTGCTTCTCTTGATCCAGCTGTTTCATCTGGTTGCAGAATGAAGAAGTGTTGAGACAGTTGCAACACCTAAGGATGTGTTGGTGTTATTTTTTTGGCTCACAAAATCCTGCTACAAATGCATGTATAACTCAGTGTTTAAGTTCTTGGAATAAGTTGTTTTGGCTGATTGTGAACACCAGTATTTCAGGATGGAAAAATGTATAAGTAGAAAGTAAGAGGTAATAAGGGAGAAGGTAGAAAGATTTAAAGGAGGATTTGTAAACTGGTCACATGTAGTCAAGTAGCGTTCTTTGCAGTCTGAAGCATCCTGTGAAGAGTTTTCATAAACGATTTTCAATCCTAAGGTCACAGAGGCACTTGAAATAATTGGTATATGCATACTGCATTGTAAATCTATTTAAACAGAAATAATGAGCTATATTCTTCTCTTAAACTAAACTAAATCCTGAGTAATTCTCTGAAGCGAAATGTTTCTTCCTATCATATTCTGGATGTACAGTCATGTAACAGCTAGTTATAGTGATTAACTGAATTTCACAGGTGATGACCAGAAGAAACTGTTACATGATGTATGTTGCATCTCCTTCATGTTTCAAAAATGATGAGAACAAATTTTAGTTAACACTGTACTCTCATTAGAAAGTCTGCTAACCTTCTTCTGTTGACTGATCCAAAGATAAATTCCTGTGCACAGGAAAGGAAAAGACATTTTATCCTAAACACTTCATGTGTAATTACAAAAAGAATCTTCTGTCTATATAGAGATTTAGATTCTTTTTTAAGAAGAGTTAAAGGGTAGTGCATCAAATGATCTCATTTTACACACTATAATTAAGATCAGATAGCTGAGAAGAAAAAAAAAAAATCTTGGTAACGATTTCCTTTTAAAAATCGTTAATGGGTACTACTCCAGGACTTTGTAACTGTGTAAGTGACAGTACAGTTGTCTTTTACTCACTAACGTTTCAACTGGGAAGTGTTATGCAGCAAATCTCTCATTGTAAGTTACAGCAGGTGACACGAAGGTTCAGCTGTGAACTCCCTAATCTCCTTTTTTGTTATGGATGGGTTGAGCCTGGCTTTTATATGAGTGTCAGGAGCACCTGCTTAAAGCCATCCTTCCCTTGGTGTGCTCGCTGTGATCATCGCTTCTTTGGGAACGCAGCTTTGTTCCATGCTGTGTGGGTTTGACGGAGGCTAATGGCAACTCTGTCCTGGAACAACTGCCTTCATTACTAGCTGTGATCTGTGACTTAATTTTGTGGCTTTTTCGTTATTCTATTTGCAGTCTTCTCACTGTCTGGCTTGGATCCTGCACCCTACCTCCAGTTTATTCTTCTTACACTGTTTCTTCATAACCTCAGCTGATAGAAACTTAGGAAGGGTGGTGTTTTCTGTTTCGTGTGAGTACATCTTAGAGCACAATGAGGGCCTGCGTCTCTGATGCTTCTGCTGCTGTAACTGAAGTCAGTGCTGTACAAACCCTCCATATGCCCTTTCAGAAGAAATAATCTAATTCAAAAGACTCAAAATGTTCTTTTGTGGGTATTAATCTGTCACTAGTCCTGCTAAAACCATAGAGGGATCAAAGTCCAGATTCAGGAAGTATTAACTTCTCTTCTGCAGCTATGGCTTGCTTCGTGTTCCGTTTGCACCCTAGGTGACCCTGATACATCATGCCCTTCCTGAAAGAATGTACAGTTTCACTTAGATTGTATTACTGTAGAATTCTTCTAGGCTCCGTGCTAGAACATTGCAGCATTGTACTTGCTGAACCTCAAGATCCAAAATAAATTCTTGTTTGGACCATATACATAAGGTGGGATTTATCTCACTGAATTTTAGCTATCTGTGCATGAGGACTAATCTAAGCCTGTCTTCTCAATTCCATTTCTGGTCAACAGAGAAAGATGCATAGACAAAATCACCCTCTGGATGTGCCTATCTTTAGTAATAACCCAAGAAGGTTCCACATCTGCACTGCTTTTATGATTAAAAGAAAGAACACCAGGAAAGCCTGTTTTACCTTGGCTTGAAGATGGAAAGACTGCTTGAATGGGTTTGTAGAGCCATCATTGCAATGCAAGAGGAAGAGGGAGCTCAGTGAATTCTTTAGGTGTAGTTTGTGATCGCTAATTAGACAGCCTTGCCAGACTGGCTGAGATGCTAGAAGAGCTAATTAGAACTTGGCACTATGGATCTTTGTACCGTATTTTGTTACTTTTTAAAAAACTTTGTTCCTTTTCTTTATTCCCCTCCTTCTGTCTTGTCTAGAGATAAGGTCTGACCCACATATGGAATGATATTCTTTCAGGGGTGGCAAAAGCATTACTGAAGGAAAAACTGCAGGTCTTCCAGAAGGTCTTTGCCATTGTGCATTACTCTGAAAGGGAGATGACAGAGTAGTTGGAGATAGACTGAGTCTCCCTATTGCAGTACTTTAAAATAAAATTCATAGAGTAGAAATGGAAACTAACAGTGTTAGAGTTTAACAGAACAGCACTTACTTAGTCTCTTGAGGCATAGGGCCAAAATGAACATTTCCAGTGGAAACTGTAAGTGCTTATTTTTCTTACAGAAAAGGCTTCAGGATTTAGATGCTCATTTGTGCAGAGGTTTTATGTTGCACTGCAGGTTTTTTTGTGTTCACATTAAATTAAAAGTAGGTCCAAACTGTCAAGCCAACTTACTTTTCAACAATATTATGTAGCTTTTCTGTACCTGAATCATAATGTGCATGTGAAGGTTGTATTGCCATAAAACATGATTCACTGTTCTGTAAAGGCAATCAAAGTTTCACCCTAACTTTAAAAAAAAAAAGTATACAAGTTAGCTTTTAATTAATCTATCAAAGAAACAAGCCCAGTATGACCTTTTGCACATTTGATATGTAAGCGAGTAGCTCACTGTTACTTGGCAGATGAAGTCAAAGCTGTCTTGCTTTGAAAAATGTTATAAATTTAAGACACCTTTTCATGCACTTTCAGTTCTTTGAAGTCCAATGCAGTTTGTCTGCCCATTCACACATACCTTTTTTTTTTTTTTTCTTTTTTCCTTCCCTTCTACAACACAGTTTTTCATGGCAAACTTGAGATTTAAGATTTTATGATTTGGTACCAAGTAGAACATGAATTAAGCAGTCCTCACTTGAATACCCAATGGTTAAATAGTGCTTGCTCAATTTGCTCTCAGGGGGTTAATTCTGCAGTTGAAATGGAAATGGCACTGCGGATAAATCAGCCTCAGTGTAGGAACTGTAATGTATGAGTTGTCAGTAATGTTTTTCTGTTCATAAGGAAAATCAATTACCAAAGATGGTAGTAAGTATCTACATGGGAGAGTCTCATTTAAATGGCAGTGAATGATGAGCGCTAAACACTTCTCCTAGGTGAATGAGCACTTTCAAACATATTGTACTTGATGTTATTGCTCACTTTGTTGAAAGGAAATGGTAAATCTCTTTAAAGACAACTTTTTTTCTTCTGTTTCTCATTGTGTTTTCTAAAAATCTTCTTCTTGCATTCTCATTGTAAACAACCAGTCTTAGTGCCCATCTTCCATGTCAGCATGACAGGAAATCTGCGACTATTTAAAGAGCGGAGCTTTCTACAGCATCCTGCCTTATGGTCCTTTGTGCAGTCGTCTGTATTGAAATTTAAATCTCATGTGTGCTGAAGCATCACCAACTCTTTTATCCTCTTTAAAACACCTAGAGCATTTTCCTCCACCTCAAGTTCTTGGCTGATGTCCTTGCTGGATGCATCGTTTGTTTAGGGATGGTGCTAGGGTAAGAAGACTGACTTGCTTTCCTCTCACCTCCCTCTTTCCATCCAGTGCTTTGGGAACCACACTAGGCTCTGTAGACGGATCTGAGTTAAAAAAACAAAACCACCACCAACAAAAAAGGCAAAAAACCCCAAAGCCTACACATGCCCTATTGTTATTCATTGTTTTCAGTCTGGATCCAATTGATGGTGTTTCTTCTGAATCCTTGGAGCCAGTGTTTTCCCCAGGAAGGCGGTACATAAACCTGTAGCTAATGAAACCAACAGATTTGTGTTCTGAAAGCCTCAATTCTAGAACTAAAGAGGAGACCTTCATAGTCAGCTTCAGAAAAAGAAAAAAAGTGAAATACAGGGAAAGGTTTTCTTTATTGTTAACATAGTCGTCTTTCCTTCTTTGTTAGAACAAGCTCCTTCTCAGCAATCACAGAAGTGGGAGGGGAGTTTTAGCTTTCTGGGACAAGGGTCCGATGGCTTGGAAACAAGTACAGACAAACCTCGGCTACAGTGTTCATTTCTAGTATACACCCCCCAGTCTCTTGCAGGACTGGATAAATTAAAGAATAATAATTATAACCAGAAATAAAATTTACAAAGATGGCCTGAAAGTGAGGAATTAAAGGTATCAACAGTATGACTTTAAAGCAAAGTAATTAATGTCATTCCAGATTGGTACAGAGTGAGAGGAACTTGCTTGGAAATGAATGAATGTTGGGGAAAAAAACAGAGCTAAGTTGAAACAATGAGAAGTGTCATTTCTAGTGCTCTGAGAAGTTTCTAGAATATTATGGGAGCTGTTCTGTCCTTTTTTGTACTGGGAGGAGAGTTATATCACCAGCATAAGATTAATGTCCTCTATGTAAACTGATGCGTGTAACTGTTGAGAACTGGGTGTGCAGCATTTGCAAGGTGTGCAATGTTTTGTGCCAACATGAAATGACTTTGTCTTCCCATCTACTCCCTTGTAGTCATGAAACTGTGTGGCGAATTAATCAAAGGGAATACTGTTCACTACCAGCTTTGGTATCACCAAATTTGGTCACAGAGGATCACCGACCTTCACTTTTTAGACACTTCAGTACCTGCCGGTGACACATAACTGACTCTGGGAAGTTTGCATAGTTCTGCTGGGTGATTGAGCTAATTCCAATGGTGATCAAGGACCCACAGCAGCGCCTGTTCAGAGAGCGTCTTCTCTTCCGCCACAGGTTTTGGAGCACAATTTATGTTCTTGCTGTACACATATCCATACCCCTGTTTACTGCAACAGTTCCCAAAACTTCCATTGCCATGGAGTCTCTGTTGCCTTTTGGCACTAAAAGGCTGCCCAGATGCTTCTGTATTACCTTGACTCTGGTGCTGGGAGAGAAATACAAGGACATCTTCTCTGTAGAGTAGCCCTGATCTTTCCCTGAGGCAGGCTTCCACCATGAGGTAGTTTTCATTCAGGAGACTGAATGCACAATATCATTATCAGGATGGCTTTTGGCCTGATTTGAAATCCTGATCCTTTTCATGCTAGGACTTTATGAAGAGTATTACAGACAGCAATGAGATCAAATGTATCAGGGTCTTAAAAGGATGTGTGTGATGATGTTGAAGCTGCCACGCCATGTTTGCCAGGCTGCAGTGAACCCAAAACCATGTAGGATGGTTCTGAGATGACCTACTAATCATTCCTAGTTGAAATGAGCTCAGGCTCTTAAGATTCATCAGAGAGCTTAGCCAAGAAACGAAGCTGGTGAAATGCTTTTCTTAGGCTGTCACAGCATATGCTGACAGCACCTATTATATGCTATAAAATTAGAAGAGATTTTAAAATCCCCTTTCTCCCTCCCATGCCATTTCAAAGCCCCAAAGAGACAATAATTATCAGGTGATAAGAAAGCACCTTCCCACATAACAGCAGGTTTTCCAAATGAGTGATGCATTGTATTAATAAGGTTATGTCAGGGGAACAGCCTGTTTTCCACCTGCCTGAGCTTTTGCAGATTATTCATGGTCTTCCTCAACTCCTTGTGCACAGGGAGATTTCTTGTGAGGAGAAAGATCATTTGTGTGCAAGTTGGAGATGTCTTGGGGAGCTGGACTGAAACAGAGACCAAGGAGCACTGCAGACAGTCCCATCTTGCACTCAGAGTGCCAAATGCGTATCTTTGATCTGCCTTTTCCGATTCATAAGGTGGTGTGTGCATGAAAACAACCCTTACAAAACAATATGGTCTTTCACAGTTCCCTCTCAAAATTAATCTTGTACTTTTTCCACTTCCTTTTTGATATCACTTGCAAACCAAATTTCCTGGTATCTGTCTAGTACGAACATATGTTAGATGAAATATTATTTTTCTCAAGTGTCTGATCTCAAATGCTGTCCTAGAGGGAAGGATTGGCACGTGATTCATATTTCATGCTACATTTGGGAAAGCATGCAAATGCAGCAGTGTTTACAGCAATGGAAGCAGTAATATAAAGTGTAGGAAGGGGAGCCCTGGGTGGTTTAGCAGCTGGTGGACTTTCAAATTCATGCTCTAACAAGTGGGTACATTATCAATGTAGCACATAGCATACCTATAAAGTCAGCTAATGCCTGCCACCCTTCTTACCAGTTAGAACATTTTTGGACACAGTGTTCCCCTAGCAGTGCTATGCTTGGTTTATGTTATTTATTCAATAAGCCTTTCGGCACTGTTTTCAGGGATGGGAGGAGAAAAACTGTTAGACAGGGCGGCAAAACTGGAGTGCAAGCCCAGTGGTCTTTAAGGTAATTTCTTTAATGAATGCTTTCTGTTCCTCTTTGTGGCTGTGTAAGAAAAAAGATCTGAGCTAGGTGTTGCTTTTCTCCTGGCAAGTGTTTTCATGCAGTTGTTTTTAAATCTTATTCTGCTCCCTAGTAGGAGAAGGAGGGTATTTATAGGGAGAGACAATCAACAGAAAGTGTCGGGCTATTATTAGATGTCATGGCACTTTAAGACTTAGAATTACTGTTGTATTTCCCTCTATTTGCAGGGACTTTACTTTCTTCTCTCAAAGAAACCTAATCTGTGATGACTTAAAGCACCTATTTATAACCTGCCACATCAGCAGTCATCTCCACAATCAAAATTCAGGCTCTTGGTGTTGTTGTATATCTTGCTCACGCTGTAAAATAGTATGATTATGGGGGATTTTGTATTAAGAAGAATCAAGTTGACTTCACAGAAACTGGGAGAACTTGCCCGTTCTTATCCCCTTTTTGAAGTTACATTTTTAGAAGGAGAATTGTGGCTCAGCAAAATGGGCTCATATGTGCCAAGAAGAATCTGGAATTTTTATTCTCTTATATCAGGTTTAGTTATGAAAGCTGGCAGGCATGACTTTGGCAAATGGTCACCCCTCTCGTGCTTACAGTCTTTCTTTTTGTCTTGCAGATAGTCTGTTTGTTTCTTCCTTGCATCCTTTGCTGGATATTTAGGCTTAAGGAAGACACGGTGCTTTCTGGCAACCAGACACAGCATAAGCTGACAGAAGCGCATGTTGTGTTTTTGTCCAGACATCTAAGACATGCAAGTGTGACAGGATCTGTCTGAATCATCCTGTAAGACAGTAATTTTCTAAAAGGCAATGATTCTTATACAATGCAGGATCTATGATCTGGACAAGAGTTTGGCATGAAAAAAACAACCAACAAAAAAAAAATAAATCCTGTAAATCTGAACAACTGTTCTGATTTACAGAAGTCCTGATGGGTGTTACTGTGGTATAGGCAAAACACCAATGCTGACTGTGATAATCAGGTCTTGTCGATCCTCTTGACCTTCTAGCAAGACTCATTCCCTGTGTTGTGTATGATATCTTTCCTTGTGTTCCTGGGTTGCTCTTATTTTCTGAGGGCCCTTGTTTCTTCTGTGTGCTGCTTTCTTCTGAGGTTTCATCTGAATTCCATGTCAGAAGGTATTTGAATCTTACCAGGTAAGTATCACATAAATGAGAGCATTTTGGAATCCAGTCCCATCGCTAGCCACCACCTCCTTCTTTTCTCAATCCCCTTTCTCATTATTTTTGGAGAGCTCTTAACTGGGACTAGGTCAGGTTTCCCAGTGAACATTGACTCTGTGCTCCATCATGAACCATTCATACAGCTGCTGTGCTTTGCTTACGTGATTGCAACTCAGATTTCATAAGGCCACCAAAGTCCTGAATAAATTCCAGACAGTGAAGGCTCTGTGAGAAGAACATTGCTCCCCACATTCCCACTTACCTCAGCAGAAATTAAACTAGAGGGAGGCTGCACACTGGGACTCATTTACCTCAATAGGCTGCACAAATTGTCTTCTCGAGTCAGCTGTCCCAGGAGGACTCCAGCCTCGGGCTCCTTTCCCCTCTCTCCCACTATTGTGTTAATCAGATCATAGTGCTTCACAATTCCACTGTGCTTTACTACAGGTAATAAAGTACAGTTTCACCTCCCATTGTCGCTGCCATCTCTCTGTGTGTTCAGTAATTATGGCAAGTGACTAATTGAATTCTGAATTTCAACTAAAAGGCAATTACTATAAAGATCAAACATCATTGTCAGCCGGTGCCCTGACAGCCTTCCAGAAGGGAGTTAGGCAGGGAGCTTCATAGCTCTGTGCTCTCCTAGTCTGCCAGGCTGAGAAACAAACTGTGCTTCAGCACTGGGTAATGTCTTTCCTCCTTCAGTCTTAGTGCTTCGCAGAAACTCACTGCCACTACAGAACAATGGGAGAATTAATGACCTGTTGGACCAACCAGCGGTGAGAACCTTTTCTTAGACTATACCTTTCTCACCTATGTGTTTTTTAGGTATCTACGTAGGTGGTTGTTCCCACATGTTCTGGGCCATAGTTTTCCTCGCAATTTTGCATGATTCCTATGAACACTAGTTGGATGATAGGCTATGTTTCTTAAAACAGTTACATGATCCAGACTCAAGTGAGGCAGTTCTTTGAAACAGACATAGGAGTGTTTTTTCCACATCAAATTACGGGTCCATCCAGCCCAGACACCTGAATTTAGTTGTCTGTATGAAGGTGCTTATGTGTGCTCTAGGTGATTAAATTTCCCCTATTGTTGATAGAGATGTAGTCAATGGAAGAATAATTCAGCTCCATAGAGTAAATGGCCACTGAATCTCAGTTTAGAGAGTGCGGGCGGCAATCCCTAGGGGTCAATTCAATTGCTTAAATTTAAGAATTTAGCGCTATTTGGATGCCCTAGATTGAGTGGATGCCATGGACACCATGGGCCATCTCAACTAGTACTAGATGTCTATCTGGCAGCATGTACGTTATAACCTTCACTTACATATGAGCATGTCCATCAAGATGTCAGAATTTATATGTCTTAATCTTGAGCTCAGTTTCATCTGTAGGGAAGAGTACAAAATAGGGCAAGCGTGAAGAGAGATTGCTCTTGGGTGCTGTTTTAGTTTAAAGCAATCCAAGTTTCTGTGACTTCCTGAACTAGAAGCGATGTCTGTGCATGTTAAATGAGTGATAAACGTCTGGTGTTTTGTGTGATACCTGGCCTTTCAGTGAAGATTAATTTGAATAGGTGTGTGTGGAAATGTTGAGGCCAGCATGAATTTCAGACTTTTATTTTGCAACAGGTCTTCTAGGAGTCAAAGTCTGGTTTCTGTTCAGCAGGAAGGAAGAGATTTGGGATTTTTTTGCACTTTTTTGCCCCCCCCTTTTTTTTTTTCTATGTGCTGGCAACCAGGTGAAGGGAAAAGGTGATTAGCTGAGGAATAGTTCAGTACTATGCTTCATAACCTCCCTCTTTTATCTTTTCTGCTTAAATATACATGCAGGTCTGAGTTGAATACAACTGGGTTCTATGTGTGTTCACATTTGCATATGTGCGGTCTCAGGGAATGAGCTGTGAAGTGTGAATAGCTTTTGGACGTGGCAGACTCACCCAGCGTCTTCATGTCAAGTTCAGCACAGTAACACAGTACAGAAGAAAGTAATCTCCATTTGTTTCAAAATGATGAGCTTTGAAAGCTGTCACAGGGTATGCTTTTAATTACAGGCAGTGCAGCACTTTTTGTCTCAGGTGGGATTGTTTTCCTGTGTGCCCTTCCCTTGTGCTTTTGACACATGTGGCCAAACTCTGTCATGTGAATCAGTATGAGGAAAAAAACTATGCACTTGCATGTTTGTGAAAGCAGGGTTAACTGAGCATTGATCAAATGCTAGTGAGCCTGTTCACTTGTCTCTGTCTCCCTGCCAATATTGCAAGAAATAGTGTTTTTATTTCCTGAGGAGACCTGTGTGGGGTTGACTTGCAAGGGATTGGCAAGTCAAACAGAATGTGTACTTTCTTTTGTGTAGAGTTTTATATTAACAGGTGTTTCATTGAACAAAGTTAAAAAGAGACACTTTTCTGACAGCATTGCACAATTCAGTCTCTGGTATCTTTCTTAAGGTGCTAAAATGGCAATGTTTGCTGCCAGGCAGCCCCAGCCTGGGACAAGGCAGAAGTGACCTGCTGAGCACAGTGGAGATATATCAGAATCAGAAGGTCGGGATTGGGACCTACTGGAATGGGAATGTGGACAAAAGCAGTAGGGACACAGAGGCCAGGCTGTGGGTCCTGGAATCAGCTGTTGTTAAGAAGGTGAAAACATAGCCCAAGATCTAACCGCAGCCCAGCAGTGAGATGCATCTCAGAAATGAGAAGCAAGGGATCAGCTGGCTGGCCCAGGAAGGAGATACACATGGGATCCAGGTCTCAGTAGGGTTTGCAGTGAACAGGGCAACACACTAAGGAGGTTCCTAGCCAACCTGTTTAGGAGGCAGCCAGGAGTTGCCTGGAGAAGATTTAATAAAGGTTGATTCTTGGACCTCAGCACTTAGCTGAAAAGTAGGAGATGGAGAAAGAGGTACAGGCAACCAAAACTGTATGTCTCAGATGGTCTTTTATACTCCTGTAGTCCAGCAAGCATTAAACCTGCTCAATTTGTCTAAGGAAAGTTGTGTTCAGAAGTGCTGTATACGTGATTGAGAGGATCTGTGTAAGAGTGGGCACAAAGGTGCTGGAAAGACTATGATCTTTATCAATATGCCTGATGGAGTAGACCTTGGCCTAGAAATCCAGAGAGATATTTTTCTAAACTGAAGAAGTCCGGAGGATTCTAAACTTCTAAAAAGTTCTGTTCCTGCCTTTGCTTTTGACATGTTATATGACCTGGGTGAATCACTTGAGCTTTTTAGCAGATAGGAAATCGATACAGAAAGTGAGCATAATTAGACTGCTTGAGCTTCTCATGAAGCATTTAGGACTTCTTGGCAAAGGAAAACAACAGAAAGCTGAGCAAAGTTTCTTACGTGTTTGAAAGCCTGAAGAAACATTGGGTTGGTGAGCTAGACAGAGCTGAGGTCAGAAATATTTTTCCAGGGGAACATTTCTTGCCTAAAGTATTATTTAACTGCCTTCCAAGACTCCCCTATAAGTGCATTACAATTTTACATGAATGTCAAAAAAAAACCAATCATGACATCTAAGAAGACCTCTCTTTGCACAAAGCTTGGCTTTCAGGGTACTGTTGGCTGATGTACAAAGCAATAAGCATTGGTTGGATAACTGTTCTTTCCTCTCATTTTTGTCTGAATATCCCTCATTCACAAATAAAGTACGTGGAGAGATATTTTGCTTTTCAACCTCATGGACGTCTGGCTGCTGTTACAATTATACCACTGTCACTTATGATTTCTAGAAATAGCGATCAGTGTACTGGTGCATTGTGAATCCTACCTAGCTCTAGCTTGTCACTGCAACAATCAGAAAAAAAAAACACCAAAGAGGAAGGATGGCACATGAATAAATAATTTATAGCCCCATGATTCAGTCCCTATTTTTAGACACTTGCTGTTTTTCTGAGACTTTGAAAAAGGGCTAAGAATAGCATACATACGAAGTGACATACCCTTTATGCAACACAGGTTTCTTCTGTTTCATTTGATCTGAATTCTATGAAATCTGAGCAACCAATCCAAGGAATTTATATCACGCAGTTCCTGTTGGATTTACACTTGGGATCATGATGGATAAGTACCCAGGAGAAAAATTTTTGCTTAATACCAAGCAAAATGTCTTATGTTGAACATTAAATGAATAAATATTATTTGGAGGAAGTACTGGAAGAATCGTGCAATATCCCAGTGATTAGGACACTCTGAAAGGAAGGAGTTCATTGAACTGGGTTCAAGTTCATCTCCAAGTCCAGCAGTGGAAGGACCAGAATCAAAGTCCTCCATGTAGTGAGTAACTTCTGGGCTAAAATGCTCAATGCTTCAATGGTTTGGTTTAGTTTAGTTTGCTTTACTCCTGTGTTCTTTGAATTTTATTTTATTTTTTTTTCTTTTTGGTGGTAAAACCTGGGTCCAGACTTAGCAAGTCATGTTCATTGCCCTAAAACTGCATATTTCAAAAATCATTTACTTGACTCAGAAAATGGTACCCAGCTTTAGGCCTGGCACTGAGACGAGACAGGTTTTCTCCACTATCTCTTCTGATTTTAAAGGCCACTATTTCACAGAACCTATTTTAATGTTGCATACCTAAGGAAAAAAACTCACTTATTTGTGCTTGCTTTCCATTGGCAAACTTAGCATAAAAACCTCCGTGTTGGGGGCACCGTTGTCTGGCTGCAATGCAGCCTGCTGTGCTGTGCCCTGAAGCCAGTGTAGGAAGGGATGGGTAAAGTGTGCTGAACAAGGTTAGCTGCAAGTTGATATTCTAAAATTACAAGGTTGAACTCTGCCTGTGGTAAATATGCAGGTGTAACCTACCCTGAAAAGGAAGGCAAGTTACTCAACTTGATCAGAGGGCCATACATAATTGTCTTAAAAAGGAGGAGGGGGGAAATTATTTAGGATATCAGCAAAAAAAATCCCAGTGAAGAGATTTAACAGGCTGTCTGAAATAGTTTTACTAAGCAATTACTAGAAATTCTTGGGGCTTACGCTTTTTAATCTGGACTGAACAAATCCTGTTGGTAGGGAGCTGGATGACATGACCGACTGTGCTCTTTCAGTTGTTTGCTGCATCTGTGATTCTCTGAGATTGCCATAGTCACAGCTAACTCCACTTTCCAAAACTTTGTACTTTCCAGGGAGGTTGTTCAGTGGGGGTTCTGGTTTTCTGGTTGATAGACCCTTCATTTCAGCTTGGCTGACACCCAACGTGGATCAGCAAGCTGTCAAAGCAGTCAGATACCCTTAGCTGTGCACAGCTCAGAATTTAACAGACTGTGTTTTATTTATTTATTCATTTGCCTATTTATTCTCTTCACTCCAGTAGCAGATGAACTTGCCTCATGATTATAGGGCCACTCTGTATTTGTGGGATCCAGGATGAAAGGCCTAAGTAGTTGGAGAAGGCAGATTTCCATTTTAATGATGACTGGAAATGTAAACCTTGTCAGAAAGTCACCTACGTGAGACACAGCAAGATGACTAAAATCTTTTTCAAAACCAGCTTAGTTCCAGTTGTCAAAGACAAGATCTGTTACAGTAGTGCTTGCATGCACGGTCTGGAATTGTCTTTCACCCGCTAATGACTGGAAGGATGTGGTTAACTTCCTGCAGAGAATTACATCCACTTACCTTTACCCTGTGCTCCTGTCTCTTGTTCGTTTCATGCTTTTAATGGACTTTTACTGACTAAATACAAGCCTGCCACCAGGCCAATCTATACAGATTGAGTTACCACTACCTAAAAGGCTTTATGTTCTTCAACAGGGTCAATAAAAAAAAAATATATTAAAAAAATGCCACTCATCAAATACTCCTCTTTGTGTATTCCATTCGGAATTGCAACATCATCTGCTGTTAGAAATGAAATTAAGGTCAATGTTTCACCTCTCAAACTGATGTCAAACATTGAACCTAAGCTGTGTTTTAGAGTTGTTCCAGAGCATGATAGTGTCCTTTTAATCATAGAATCACAGGATAGTTGAGGTTGGAAGGGACCACTGGATGTCACGGGGTCCAACCACCCTGCACAAGCAGGGCCATCTAGAGCCAGTTGCCCAGGACCGTCTCCAGACAGCTTTTAAATATCTGCAAAGAGGGAGACTCCATAACCTCCCTGGGCAACCGGTTCCAGTGCTCGGTCACCCTCACAGTAGAAAAGTGTTTCTTGATGTTCGGAGGGAACCTCCTGTGTTCTAGTTTGTGCCCATGACCTCTGGTCCTGTCACAGGGTACCATTGAAAAGAGCCTGGCTCTGTCCTCTTTGAACCCTCCCTTCAGGTATTTATATACATTGATAAGATCCCCTGTAAGCCTTCTCTTTTCGAGGCCAAACTGTCTCAGCTCTCTCAGCCTTTTCTCATATGTGAGGTGCATCAGTCCTTTCATCATCCTTGTGGCCCTCCGTTGAGCACTCTCCAGTACATCCATGTGTCTCTTGTACTGGGGAGCCCAGAGCTGGACACAGTACTCCAGAGGTGGCCTCACCAGTGCTGAGTAGAGGGGATCACCTCCCTCAACCTGCTGGCCATGCTTTGCCTAATGCAGCTGAGGCTAACATTCATCTTCTTTGCAGCAAGGACACACTTCTGGCTCATGTTCAACCTGGTGTCCACCAGGACCTCCAGGTCATTTTCTGCCAAGCTGGTTTCCAGCTGGGTGGCCCCCAGCATATACTGGTGCATGAGGTTGTTCTTTCCCAGGTGCAGGACTTTGCACTTCCCTTTGGCGAACTTCATGAGATTCCTGTCAGCCCGTTTCTCCAGCCTATCAAGGTCCCTTTTACATGGAGATCCCTTTTACATCACCTTAGAGCCCATGAGAACTGCAAATGTTGGTACTTCTACTGTCTTTGTGTAGGTGCATCTATATTGTGTATGGAGTTGAAATGTTGGCAGGTGTGTAGAGTCAAGGTCTGGCCTTGGGCTGTCAAAACAGCAGCCACCACAACAGAGCAGGAGAAGGAGTAGAAGGTATTGCAGTATGCTGTCTGAGGGGCTCTAATCGCTGTGTTTGACTCTGGGAATACTGCCATTGCTGTCATTGGCTTTATTGATAGACTATGACTATTATCAGCATGACTGAATCAGCCCTTAGAGGAAATATGAATGTGCATGCATTGTACTGGCTTGCCTGGAGGGAAGGAAAGACGTTTTTTGGAAGTTAGCAACCTGAGTGACAGTCTGAGCACTACTGGATTATTCAGTAGTCTATTCAGGGAGTTCCCTTTTACCTCCTTGCCTGTCCCCTGGGCTGACGGTTAAGCAGAAGCAATCAAGTGCCACAAATATTGCTAATAATCTGCAACAAAAAGAAAATCAACATTTTCAAAGTCAAAGAAGAGGCCATAGACTGAAGCAGAGAAATTAATATTGGATGATGTGTCAAAAGCTATGTGTATAATGGCTGTGTGTTACCTTTGTCATCATGAGTCATCTACTGCTCATTATTTGTTTGCATGAAGATTAAATCTGCTTGTCCAGTTGTATTATATAAGTGCAAGTGCACACACAGCACAAATAACCACAAGTTATAAACACCAAAAATCTCTTTATTTTGTATATCTGTTCTTTAGAATAAAGTCAGTAAGGAAGGATAAATTATAAGAAAAGAAATTATACTGAGTTCTGCAGTATGCCATTTGTCTAAGGAAATGAAAATTGGCACAATTTGGTTTTTAACTAGGAAAAAAAGAAATAGTGCTGATAGCTCTCATTAGCTATTGTTGCCCTGGAAAGATCATGTAACTGTTCTTTTCTTCCTGAGTGTTCATTGTTTGTTTCTACAATGGAGTTCTCCATTGTTACTCTTCCATTTTCTCCTTTTTTTTCATTACAATCGTTAAGAAAAACAACTTAATCCAATCTCTTTCTGGACACAGTGCTTTAAAGCAAAGAGCAAGAATGCTTCTAGCACAAAGCACATTAATCCCAGTTCTCACTGGAAAACCAGGTGAGAAGGAATATTCTTCAGCATGTTCAATCAGCAAAGAGATCATAGAAGTCTCTTGGTAAGGTCAATGACTGTTGGTTTCTCTCTTCTTTTCCCTCTTCTGAAGCTGGGGGACACATATCTTCCATTGCAGTCTTTCACAGAACCAATGTATCTGTCATCTTCTTGGGGTTCCTCTGCTGCATTGATCACTGGTACAACTCTGCATGTCCCAGTGACTCAGCCTGGCATTGAGTCCAGTGTCTGTTATTTCTTCATCTTCTCTGTGCTGTTTTTGACAGTAAGTAGGGATGCTATGAAACAGCTGGTTTGCTGCTGAGAAGGAGACTAAGATGGTTATTTGAAGTTGTCATTATTTTACCCAGGGTCTTCTGTGCAGAGATATATAAATGCGCATAGGAAGTTCAACACACGCCAGATGTGACTGTGAATGCAGTGAGCCTCTGTCCAGTGCATGTGCGATTGGTCCAATGTCCCCAAGAAGTTCTGGATCCGCTTACTATATGCCATGGGATTCACCTGTGCATCAACAAGAGCTGCTTCATCCAGACACCTGCAGTGGGGCTCTTACGCTCTAATATTACCTTGCTCACTAAAGCAGATATTTCTCCTTTAAAGCACTGGGTGAAAGATCTGTATTATGTTATTAAAATAGATACATGAAAATACATTCAGTATGATCGGAAACTTGTTTCCATCTGGCTATTAGAACTAATACTGTAAGGCATTTGGAAGAAAGGAAGTAGACCTTTGCTTTGGGGTATAAATTACTTATGACTACTAGAGTTTGGAATGAGGCATTCCCAGAAGTCAGATCTACTTGCTGCTTCTGTTTCTGAGAAGTGACTGATACTGGAGGAGATTCTGGACTAGAGAAATTCAGAGTTGATTTTATCCTGCTCTTGTTCAGCTACTCACCATTTAGGAGTCTGGTGTGACAGCTCATAATCCCAGATCACTGTTTCTCAAATAACTGCTTTGATGTGGGTGTTGTATAAGGTTCCTGTGTTTGCACTAAAAGAGAGCTGAGAGGCACATTTTATGGCTCCTAATATTTAAGTGGAGGGGTTACACATCAAAATGGAGGTGGAAATGGATGGCATTTGTTACACTCAATCTTGCTCTGCTGATCACAATGTGTTCTCTAATAATTCTTTTGGACAAGAAACATGAGACGCATTTATCCTTCTGAAAAGAAGTTTTTAATGAGCAGGGAAGATGTAGTGCAGGAGACAGAGGCATCGTGGCCTGATAAGGTAGAATACATGGTTTGTGATGGTTCATAGCTCCGCTGCAGTCCTGCCGGGTCATTTACAGGAAGTCATGTACACATGTTTTGTTTCTGTACTGGTAAAACGGAAATAACAATGAGAAGAGGAGAGGAAGAAGTTAGTGTGGATGGGGGGAGCACTCCTAATATTTGCTTTCTTTTTCAAGTAAGAGAAATCTTTGAAGGGAGCCTTAGGGTAAAAGGAGTTTTCTTTCCCTAATTTTGACGCTCCCCTTCTCTTTCACCCAACTTCAAGCTATTTTTGTTTTCTGTCAGTTTCTCACCTAGAAAGAAGTCAAAAAAAGCAGAGTGGTTTTCATTTTTCATGGATAAATAACTCCTTGATTCAAATGCACCTTTCCCTCTCAGGTACTTATATAGACCCCATTGGACATTCTAAGTGTCTCATAGTGTTGATTATGTTTGTAGTCTCCACACCTGAGCTGGAAAGATACGGTGAGGGAAAGGAAGAGTCAGAATGAATAAAACAAGGATTTCTTATGAACGCTATCCTGGAAGTGGGATTCAATATCCAACTAAGCACCAAAGCTACCCACACAGTGTCTGGAGAGTCATGTGTTTGCTACAGGGACTCAAAATCAGCAACCATTCTGCACAAAGCGCTTCAGCACTGGCCAAAAGGAGCAGCCAAATACAAGGTCTTTCAGGGATACAACTCAGATCCAACCACCTGAATCCCATTCAGACCTGGTCTCAAAGCAACGGGGTAAAAGATGCCCTGAGACACGTTTAGCTTGGCATGTTGAATAATAATAAAGAGAGCAGCGAGGAAAGAAGTCTATAGCTTGTCATGTTGAATAATAATAAAGAGAGCAGCGAGGAAAGAAGTCTATAGCTTGGCATGTTGAATAATAATAAAGAGAGCAGCGAGGAAAGAAGTCTATAGCTTGGCATGTTGAATAATAATAAAGAGAGCAGCGAGGAAAGAAGTCTAATCACCTTAGGAAAATTGCACCAAAAATCGCACAGAAAATGGCAGCCTATAGCTGATTCTCCAGTAAGAAAGAGAGGGAAGTGTGTGAATTTGCCTGTAAATTAGTGACAGAAATGGAAACTGAGGTACTTAACCTTTACCAGAAGTTTCTGCAGTTAACCGGAATCACAGAATGGTTTAGGTCGGAAGGGACCTTAAAGACCATCTAGTTCCATCCCCCCTGCCATGGGCAGGGACACCTCCCACTAGACCAGGTTGCTCCAAGCCCCATCCAGCCTGGCCTTGAACACCTCCAGGTCTGGGGCAGCCACAGCTTCCCTGGGCAACCTGGCCCACTGCCTCACTACCCTCATTGTGATTTTTTTTTTTCCTAATATCTAATCTAAATCTCCACTCTTCCAGTTTAAAGCCATTACCCCTCATCCTATCACTACATGCCCTTGTGAAAAGTCCCTCTCCAGCTTTCTTTTAGGCCCCCTTCAGGTACTGGAAGGCCAGTATAAGATCTCCACGGTGTCTTCTCTTCTCCAGGCTGAACAACCTCAACTCTCTCAGCCTATCAAATGTTACCAGTCATTTTATTTTATTTTGGCCTTGTCACTCCAAGAAGAAACAATGAAAAAGTGCAAATAGATAATAGCAGTATGAAATTCAGGGATCTGTATGGATATGGTGTAAGCTGGAGCATCTAGATGAACTGTTCCTTGTTGCTTTCCATGTGGACTTCCATTCTCTGCAGGAAAAATTACCTTTTCAGAACTCTTTCTGCCTTTTACCATGGCTGTTGTAAACAACAATTTTAGAAATGTTCAATCTGATGCTTTTATTTGAGATCTTATTTTCTTGATGGCTGGGTGCTGAACTAGCACTGAATGACCATGGCAAAGGCCCAAGAGGAAACTGGGTAAAGAGCAGCAAGAACATCATGGAGAGTTCATTAGGAAGTTTTCTGTATGTGTCCTTTGGGGATCTTTCTGAATTTCCTGTTTTATTTTAATTCTCTTGTTTCTGAGACACAGTTCAAAATAAGCATGGAATAAAAGTATTCCTTGGGATTGGATGTGCTTTTGATGGTTGCAGGAAGGAATTTTGTACAGCAATACTGCATAGTTTTCTCTCTGAGTTCCTTGAGAGAAAGAGGAGTGCTTGCCAGAAATGGAACTCCCCTGCTCACCCCCAATATTACTACACACAGTTCCCAGAGCTCCTCAGGGTGACATCGCAATTGGACATGGAATGTCTCTGCTTCAGTAAAGTAATTCGTGATTTTCACTTACATTACAGAAATGGCACCTTGGAAAAAGATGAGAAGTGGTTTCTTTTTGACAGAGGATTGGTGAACACATGCTAACCTAGGTGTATGCATTTCTCAAATCTGGTCAGAGACATTCTTCTGCGGCCTCCCCAGCCTGCCTGGCCCAGGGTTGGCAGATGTGGTGATCTTGCTCCTTTTTCAGGTTCTTTGCAGAAGTTTTACCAATAATGTTGTTGCATAGTTTCTTCTAGTTTACAGTGGGGTAAATGGGAGGGGAGTAGAGCAATAAGTTTACCGTACACATACCGTTCTCTGAGATGGAGCACTAGAGACCTAAACCTTTCTGCCCATTTTTGAATACATCATTTAACTGCTTTTTAAAAGACTGTACTAACATTAAGCTTTCTCTTGCAACATTCTTCTTATACCTTTGCTGTCTTCTGAACCCATATGCTATAAGAAAACTTTATCAATAATTATCTTTAAATAGTTGTTGTCTCTAGATGTGTTTATGTCCCTTATTTCTCCTCTTGTCTCCTCAGCAAGCTGTTCTAGTCCTCACAGAGGTGGGATAAGTTGATTTGCCTTTTGAATAATTTTCTTTTCTTAACTCTGTGAAATTGCTAGGCTGTTCAAAGTCCAGCACAGAGCGTTCATCTCTCTTTTATTTTGGTCTGTACCAGGAAATGCCTACAGAGAATGCCTGGGCAATGGGACATGGGCTTCCAAGATAAACTACTCTCAGTGCGAACCTATTCTGGACGACAAGGTCTGTATTTTTCCCTTCATTCTTCTCAATGATATTTCTCAGCATACATGAATGCAAAGCTAAGCTTAAGGTTAACATACTAATTTGGGACTTCTGATACAGATTCCATTTCTGTCTCTGCAACAAATCCTCCCTGTGAATTCAGGCGAGTCACTTATCCTTTCTCCATATCCCCTACTCACATGTTTTTTTAAAAAAGGATGCTTTATTACACTCTGTCCCTGATGATGTATGTTTAGGCAGATCCTTCCTAGCCTTGCTCAGAGCATAGAGCTGCTGCAGTAAATGTTAGTAATAATAACAATAAGACCAAAAGCTTCTTTGGCGCTGAAAAATAAGCTTTCACCAGCTGATTCCACCCTGTACTTATCAGTTCTGAGGTCTCATCAACAACTGGCCTTTCCAGATCTCAATGTCATTTTTCCTTCAGCAAATATGTAAAGGGGCAGCAACAGAGAAATACATAAAAAGCAGCCTCAGGTCCCAGCTGTCTTTAAAAGATTGAGCCAGTCTTACATTATATAAGAGTTTACAGAATAAAATTAGCATATAGGGTTAAGCTCCTTCAGAAAGGCTGCAAGGAATTATGCAAAGTCCTTTTCTTGTCAAATGCCTCAGCTTTTCTTGGAGACGACACAGATGTTCATCTTCACCCAGTTTAAACCTTCAAGCCTTTCATGCCATGTCCTCTTTCTCTTCCTCCTGTTTTGAGCCCCAGGGTGGAGCCCAAGCAGCTCAGGCCTGTTTGTATTTTGGGGTTCATTCCACTCATTCTGTCATTGGAGTTGTGCCACGCCAGTTGTGAACAGAGAGGAGGAAGACACGGTCTCACCTGCTGAGGGCTTCTTGCAGAGCTAATCCGGATTTAGCACTCGGAAACTATCTGGACTAGTGCTGTACCCAAAACAGTCATGATGTGCTTTGGCTGTGGCCCAGCATCCACCCTGTAAGATCCATGTTGCTGCTGAACGTGGGCTTTGACAAGTGAATCAGAAAACTGGTCACTACACACCAGCTGCTGAGGACTGCCTACTCTTACCCACTGGCTAGGTAATTTAGTGGTAGACCACCCACCCCCTCCCCCCAGTTTGCCAGAGGCTTCTAGAAAGTAAAAAATGTACGAGTACATGACTGCCACGCGGAAGGACTGATACACGTTCAAGGTGGTCTGGCATAGTGGAGAGGCTCCCATGGCAATTTAAGGTGATCTAAGTTGGGACCACCCCAGTGCAGACCCTCTTTACATTTGTTGCCCATTTAAAATGAAAAACTAACTTTTTGATGGGTCATTTTTCAGATAAATCAGTTCCCTAAACCATCTTACTGCATTATTGCAGGAGTGCTGGGGCCAGCACGAGCCAGGGAGTGAAAGCATGGCTGGGCTTGATGGGGACAGCAGACCATGGTAGCAGACCATCTCTGACTGAAATGGATTTGCACTTCTATGAGACCACCCTCTTAAAAATGAGCACGAGGCGGGGTGTGTAGCAGTCAGTGCTGATTTGGAGAATGGGGAACAGAGCTGGGAAAAGACTCAAAATCTTTGATGTGGTTTAGCTGGTATGGGGGACCTGATCTGATAGTAGCAGTCTCCTGTACCAGCTCAGGAAAACGCTGCTGTATTTTAATGGCACTCTTTATGTGTTTGTCTGCATGACTTGAACAGTTGCTATGTCTGCACAAGCAAATACAGAGTTTTATTTGAAGAGGCTGTAGAAGTGTTGTGACTAGAGGACAGGATTATTTCCTTTACTCTGTTTTTGCTTTTAAAAACTTTGCAGCTATGGTGATAGCTTAAAACGTCTTAAATAGCATGTTCCTTAAACAGATGAAAGTGCAGATGTTCCCCCACCCTTGTTTGCAAAAGCTTAAAAACTCATTTACTAGATCTTTAAAGATTTGTGACAAGCTTTGCAAATATTAATATTTGTGAATATTTTTGAAATCTCTACATAATGCTCAGTGTTACAGATGAATACTTGGCTTGCTTTGTGGTCTCAAAAAAAAAAAAAAAAGAAAAATCCCCACGGATTTCTGTAATCCTCCATTTCGATTAAAGGTGAGATGCAAGCACACGTGTGCATCTACTGTTATTTATTGATTGATCCTAGCAGATGCTAAGCATCAGCCAGGAGGTACGCCCTGTGCTTCATGTTTATTTTTAATACAGAAAACAACACTTCTTTCAAGCTTGGCCACTCACAGCCAGAGTGCTAAAGAATTACATGGTTTCACTTCAAATGCAGTGATTGATACACGGGACAGGAACAGGACTTTTCAAGATCACCCCCATGTCCAGCGTTACATGCTTTATGACATTGTTGGTAATGTAGCAAGGGAAAATTTAGATTTATTCAGCTGTGGGTCAGTCTTAGGGGGCATAAGCTTCTGTAACACACAATCACTGCGTTACATTAATACATCATTGCTTTACTTGTGTTCAAGACCTGTGGCAGTAGCTGATAAAACTGTGCTCTGGGACCGCTTTGCTCCTAGATTCCCACTTTGGCTGGGATCTAGTTGCCTGCATGTAGTTACGCAATATAGCTTAAAATGCCCCAGTGTGTCTCCAGGCATCTGGCAGGTTTGACACAGTCCTGGAATACCTGTGTCCTTCAGCAGCAGCAGCAATTGGAGATCTGTCACCAGGACCAACTAGGAAGCACAGCCTCCTGAGTGCACCTCAAGGGACACTAGATGCCTGTGTGTGCGCGTAACTGTTTCTAGCCCTTGTTTCAGATGTTGATTCAGATGTTGGGTAGATCTCCAAACGTAGGTGTCCTAATGTTAGACTGCATCCCATCCTCTGAACAATCGGTTAGCTCCTTCTCCAGGCACAGGAACCATTTTGATCCAGCTGGCTGTTTGATGGCATAATGTGTGACAAATGGAAAGGTTCTACTCAGCCTACAAGCTCCTGGGTCAAGGGGACATTTATTGCATCTAGCACGTATCTGTGCTCTTGTTAGAAGACAAATGTGAGTCTCACACAGCAAAAAATACATCTTAGCCTCCAAAAAGAGCTATAAATTAGGAACTTTGGCCTTGTCTATGTGGCCTATGGCAGCTGGATGTGAATTTGGTTCTTCTAATGTTTTGAGGTGGCTTCAAGCTGTGTGGCTGAGTTAGCACCATGCTGGGCTTAAGTTAATGTATCCTGCTTAGGAGCACAGTCACATTAGCTACAGCTACCCAGCTTCCAGCTGGCTCAGAACAGGAAAGCAGTGAACTCAGAGGCATCTTGGATGACAAAGATACTTCCCAGTTGCTTCTGAAAGTCTTTGGAAACGAGATATGGTGTCTTTAAACTGTACTGGTGATGAGATCATCCTGGCAACAGGAAGAAATCTGAAGTGACTGAACTGGGAATGGAGCGCAGATCCTTGCAGGAAGACACATGCTGTAAACACTGGCAGGACCTGTCAGGAAGTTCTGTTAGAGGGATAAAGATCCTTGTCATCTGGAGAGCTAAGAGTGCTGTCGTTAGGTGGTTATTGGTTCAAATCACTAGCCAGTTTGGTTTGGACAGGTTAGCCGTCACGTCCTAGCTAAAGCAAAGGAAAAAGTCATCTAGACAGAATGACTCCATCATTAGCTTGAAATCCGGCTGCAGAGAGCCCAGTGTGCCTTAGATTTGCAAAGCTGGTGCCGGTAAAGACGTAAAGCTGTGCTTCCTCAGTTTACCTGGTAGAAGCTGGCTGGAAGATAACCGCACTGTCTGCGGTACCGTGATTGTCCCGTGCAAGGTTCGGCATGGAAGGGGACTCCAGTGATGTAACCTGCTGTGGTCCGGAGAGCAAGGCGTCCAGGCCATCTCCTTTCTATCTCCTTTCTCGTGTAACAACCCTCCTACTCAGCCTGAATAAGATTCAAATCTGCATTTTAGTGAAGTGAAATACCTTCCTGGAAGCAGAAGAATATTGGGTAACAGTAGAAGGCCGTTACCATTTTAAATGTATCAGTCTTCAAGAGGGTGAGACAGAAAAGAGTTATGCAAGTATTTTACATGAACTAAGCTTTGGCCAACACATGGCTGATTCTGGGCACGTGTTTTTCAGCCCTGAAGGTGTTGTCTCCAATTCTACCAGAGATGCAGATTGCATGTAGGCTGGTGGAAAGTGATCTTGCCACCCTGTCAGCTTAGTTTTTCATAGGCACTGAGGTGGTTCTTGTTTCTATGATATTTGAATTTGCCTTCAGGAAACCTTGTTAGTGTCAGCAACAGAACAAATAAAAGTTGTGCCTGTTTTTCCTTCAGCATCAGTGTGTCAGAGGAGCTTAATTATATTTTTTTCCAATTAATTTTCTTGTGTTTTGAACCATACCTTCTTAAAACTTGAGTGAAGTTGAAATAGCGGTTAGGAGCCAAAGGAGGGAGCTGAGCTGAAAAGTCAGATTCGAAGAGCAGAATCCTTGGCCTGGGAGAAAAGTTGTCATCTTCCAGAAGACTTCTAGTACTACACGAGTAATTCTGGACGATGCTCTTAGTCATATGGTTTAGTTTTACGTAGTCCTGTGAGCAGCGGAGCGTTGGACTTGATGATCCGTATGGGTCCCTTCCAACTTGAGATATTCTATGATTCTATGAATGAAGCAGGAAAGTAAATAAGCAAGGCAGTTTGCCAGGACACTAGCTAAACAGTACAGCTTTGCATTTCAGGTAGGGACATCAGGTCAAGTGTGTTTTCTTCCTCTTTAGGTGTCCCTGTGATTTAAGGATAAATAAAACTCAGTGTGGAATTCAGGTCTTGTAGGTTTGGGGGTTTTATTTTTCTCCTCAAGGCTATTCAGAAAATGGGCCTGTGTAGAGGGAAGTTTATTTTAGGGGATTTTATAATAGACTTAAAAATACCTTACATGCTTGAGTTTTGTCCAGAAACAGCACATTACTCCATCTGCTGAAGATATAGGCAGGTTTCATCACAAAAATGGTTCCAACAGCGCTTGCTTGCTGTCTGGCAATGTGCTGGAAGATGCTATCTTCACAGAACAATGGAACAGATTAACTACAGCTGCTGGTTGTAGTTTCATCCAAACATTCATTCACTGACAAATTCCTTTGACTGGAATAAAATGTTAAGGGAAATTGTTAGAAAAAATGAAACAAAAGAAGCTCAACCAAAATTAGAAAACTGATGCCATTTGTAGGATTCTACTTTTATATTTTTATCACAAGGGAGGAAATTTAGGTGGTTAGTTTTCAAAGGTCTCATTCTTCTGAAGGAGAACATGTCCCAAAGTGGGGAAGGAGCTGCTTAACCTGAAAACAAACAAATGCCAAAACTAACAGATAAATAAATATCTTTTTTTTAGGAGGATTGCTACTTTAAGTAGCAAGCCTCTGTCAATTTTTAACCAGCTTCATTATTTATCTGAATAGTGTTTTTCTACTCCTTCCTATCCATCAGGCAAAGAGAGGAGATGCTTCTCTTTTCTCTGAAGCCAGCAGCAGCCCATCAATAAAGAATGTTCCAATTACTTCAAAGTCAAATTTTGGTCACATCACTAAATTCACTGATTTAGGTGGGAGCACTTTTGTACTTAGTTTTTTTGTTTACAGGATCAAGAACCTACCAATAATCTCGCCAGCATCCTAGGAAATAGGCACTGGTACATTAAGTTTCACTACATACGTAGGTCGCTGCTAAAAACAACAGGATCTGTGGTTTGCCAGGCTCTCTCACAACTGAAAGGACACCACTAGATTCTAGCTCTTTCAGTCTGCATTGGTTCTGCCCTTGATTAGAAAGATAAGGATCACAGTTTGCAAGGAATGTACCTCAGAGGAAAAACTGCCTGTATGGAAAGGGCTTATTATTTATTCTTACTGACAACTGATTCATTTTTGTATGAAAACCAAACCATTTGGGTAGGAAAGTAGCATAACCTGGCTCATTAAGACCATGCAGTTTCCTAAAAAATAATATTTATAACTTCTGAAACTGTGAGAAGATGGGTCTTTGGTAGCTTTCTCACCCTAAACCAACAACGTTTTAAATAACGTAATAATGAAAATAAGAAATCATAAGGAAATAGCAGGGAAAAAAGCGGGGACGAAGACTGTACTTCTGTGCCTGGGCAGCATGTTTGGCTTATACATAGGCATCAGCCCTGGGGCTATTATATCATTTTAAAGTCGAGAAGAGTAATTACTGTTTCCTAAACTGATTAACTGTTCCTTAATGTCAGTGCTTAGAGAGTCATGCTGATTTAATCATGTTATCTCTTTACCTCCAGAGGAAGTATGCGCTCCATTACAAGATTGCTCTCATCATAAACTACCTGGGGCACTGTATATCAGTAGGGGCCCTTATAGTTGCCTTTATGCTTTTCTTGTGCTTGAGGTGAGTAATCTGTTTGCATGCTTCTAACTTGGTTGGGTGTGTGACGCTTACCGGGTTACTCAAGCCCTCTAATAACACTGCCCAGGTCATGTATGGTCTTGAAAAATGGTGATGGCTTTTACACTCCCAAGCATGTACATGGGTTTGTTGACTGATGCATTGGATGAGCTGTAATGGTGGCTTTAGGTCCTATTTGTATTCGAGAACTGTGTATGATTTATTGATGAAGCAAAAAATTCAGTGAGCGAAGAGTACTTCATTAAGGGAAGCTGGGATTTGAGGATGTTGAGTTGCAAGTTTTGGGGGCAAGTTTTCTTTTTATAAGGCTGTGCATGGTAACATAAGGCATTTTGCATTCCCTGACAGATAATGCCCACATCTAGACTAAAGAAGATAGAATGAAATTTTTCCATTTTGCTTTGGGTTAAGTTCAATTTTTCTTGCATTAAAGAACTTAAAAGTTTTCTTAAATAACAAGAGAAACGTCTTTAGAGGAACTTTATCCCCACCAGTGCTCATGAAATGATGAATGCAAATCAATGAAACTGCATAGAAACACTTCCCTTCCCTGGTTCAGTGGTACAGCAGGGAGTTTGTCAGGTCAACTGGATATGTCAGTGAAAGAAAGTCTGTGAAGAAGAGTTAGGGCTACAGGGGGAAGAGAAAGGCCAGGAGGGAAGGAAACTTAATGGAAAGTAATAGGTAGATGTGCATCAGTCATCTGTATTCTATGTAAACAGCCTGGGTCACAGGAATGTATTTTAATAGGAGTGGCCTGGTTGGATATTCCTGTATTATTTGTTGGATTACCTGACTGGTATGTCTGTACTATTTGTGCTGTCTTGTCTAGAAGCATTCAACCTGAACTTAGAACCAACTGCACTAAGTGCTATGCAATGATAATCCTCGAGAAAAATCTTATACTAGTAGAAGAGGAGAAACAGGTGGAGGACCCCCCACAGGATTACAACATGATGACTGACAGTGACCTAAGTGAAAGAACTACTGCTTTCCTAGAGGGGAGCTTCCCTACAAATTCTTATGCTAAGTCTTCCTCTTGAGCATTCCTAAAAAGAGGGTCTTTCCTCTTAACAACAGGAATCTTCTTTCACCCCAGCATCTATAAACAGAATAATCTATGCTAATGCGAAGAAAAAAAGCTTAAAACATTTATGGTGCATCAGTTTAAACTTCCATTTCAACCTTTTTACTGTGCGTATAATGCTAATTCCCATAGCGCTTGGAGACCTGAATTAATTTACCTTGAATAAAGAATGCAAATCATTCATTCTAACTATATTCCCTGCTTCGATGCTGAATCTTTTATAAGTGCTTGAGTAAATAACGCAAAAACAATTTGATAATGTGGTATAAATGTATCCAGCTTCTAACACAGAAGCGGCCTAGCTGATCTCTTTTAAATTGTTCTTCTGGTATTTAAACTTTGACTTTAAGATTTAAATATTGCAATCAGCTTCAGCATTAAAAAGGACTGCAGCAATTCAGTACTTCCCTGTACATGCTGTGAATTAACATAGTCCATCTCTTCAAATTCCCGCTGTATCATGTGAAAAAATCTAGTGTCCAGCCAGTATTAACCAGCATGAGCTACCTCAGTGTCTGTAGAATTACACCTGTTTTCAAAAGTTCAAAAGAAGCTCCAGTGAAGGCAGTCTAGATTCATGTTGTATTACAGATTTACCCTATTCACGTTCTAGGTCATGCACATCTTCATCACGCTTACTTCTTCAAAGTGTGCCAAGAGCAAATCAGTTTTGATAATTCATTCCTATTATTTGGGGCTTTTTTTCTGTTTTAGTTTGAATGGAAGAAGGCATCTACTAATTGGGTAAAATGAGAGAATTTAGATGATTCCTGGCTAAAAAAACAATAGAAGACTCTGAAGGCTTGGTTTGATAGTCCCATATCTTGGCCAAAAGTAGAAATCTGTCAGTTCCTTATTCCTGCCCCACTCCTTCCATCTACCTCACTCCACAAGTGCCTGCTGAGGGTTAAGATAGAGGAGACCTCTGGGAACGTTCAAATTCCACAACTGCTCAGTATTTTTATGCTTCTCACCCATCACCTGGTTGATTTTCCTTTGCTCTGTCAGTGCCGATGGGAGTCCCAAAGGCAGTCCTGTCTGAAGGAAGAGACTGGAGCACAACTGCTCTATTGCAACATAACTGCTAGGAAGGCTCACACTGGAGGTTTTAAGAGCAAGTTACATATCTGGTAGGCATGGCAAAGAGTATTGCTTTGGCGAGCAACTAGTGAGATGGGTGTTCTGCTTTTGGCGATGAGCCTCACCATTATGGTTGCTGTCGCAGCCCAAGTAGCTGCTGCATTGATGGGAAGCTTAGTGCTCAGTTGTGCCTAAGTGGGAAGAGGAAAGAACTGGGTCTGGTCCCTATTCTTCCAAATGTGTCATATGTGACCTTGTCCCCAGCTCCTGTCATCGTCAGTTCCCTATGAAACTCTCTGCCCTCCATTCACCACCCACCCTCCATGCCAGTAGAAATGTTCCACTGTCCTAAACACTAAGGAACTGTACACCAAAAGATACTTTGAGAGTCAGAAGGCTCAGGTGTAGCAGCAAGTAGTGGAATCATCTGTCCTCTGTGTTTGTGTTGCGGAGGGAGGAGAACTCAGCCAGGAACTCCCTTGTACTGCAAAGACCTATTCCAGCCTTGTTTTCTCCAGTTCTCTCTCATATGAAGCAATCCTACTTTCTCGGCTGTGCAATGAAAAATAAGCCAGAAAAAAATTCATTTAGCACCTAAATAATAAAAAGGGAAGCCCAGTGTATGGGAGAGGACTTGATTTTTGTTGGCACACTGACTGAATGGCAATGAGTCGTTGAGATAGCTCCTAAAGATCTAAGTCAAGGATGGTTCCTCAAGGTCTAAATGTAGGTGGTCTTAAAAGTGAGAGCCATGCTGTCTTTACAGTGCAAAACAAAACAAGCACACAAACAAAAAGAAATGTGCTGAGAAGGAAAAATGAGGAATTTGTGCATAAACCAAATGTGCTGTAGAGCTGCATTGATCTCCAACACAGGATCTGGAGAGATTTGCTCAGGGCACTTCACAGGGCGTTGTTAAATGTGTCTGCACTGCTGTGAATCTCATAGTTTGTGTGTTCTCATTAGTAGTAAAGGTTTGATCCATCCCTCAGATACCCACAGGCAGTTCCCGCTGACACGACTCTCATCATCCCACATAATCACATTCTCACAATAGTAAAGCAGAAATTTTCCATAGGAGGAATCCTGCTATCAGTAATACCAATCAAGCTGAATTTATTAAAAAAAAAAAAAAAAAGGCAATAAGATTAAAACACATATTTTTCCTTTACTGTTGCTGATAATGCAGAAACCCAAAGTGCTTTGTCCTGGCTAAAATTTTCCTTGTTAGTGTGATGTTATACCAGGCTCTGAGGTGGAATAAGAGTCCTTTGTAAAACTCCGGACCTGTTATTCAACAATGAGCTGGCAGTGGCCAGCAGTCACCTGACTGGATTCAATCAGAAGATGTTTAATTTGTGCCGCAGTGACCGAAGAAGTAGTATGGGAAGACAGGTATTTGTTCTGGGAAACATCTAAGTCCCTGCTGAGTTATGAATCCAATAAAGAAGGATGGTGCTGAAAGGAAGACAGGCTGAAGATTAAAAATGACATGTCCTTCTGCACAGGCTGTTGGAGAAAGCCAGCTCTAAAAAAAACCCAACAAAAACCCACAAACATTGGTATAACATCTTTTGTCACTAGTATGGTGGTAACAAAAGCAAACTGATGATTTGAGATAAACTTTGCTTTTCTGTTGCCCCTAAATTTAACTCTTTCTATTGCCCCTTTAACACATCAGTTTTTCTTTTCTCATAGACCTGAGGCAGCATCCCCTTTCTTTCTCATGATTACAGACAGATTTCCTAAATCTCACTTTTTTTTTTTCTCCCAAAAGACTGAAAAATTTTCTTCTTGAAATAAAAGTCACTTTTTTTTCCTTTTTTTTCTCCCCTAACCATTTCCAGGCTTTAGGAGAGGAAGATCTACTTTCCTTTATCCCCCCCAGTTCCAAGCTCCTTTGAACTGCCTCTTGATCTTCAGTCTGGTGTGCGGTTGGTGAGACTGCTGCTGCAGGCCTCTGTTAGCAAGAATGGAAGAGTTTGATTAAATGATTTGTAGAAACCTATAAGAAGAAACGTATAGCATCCATACAGAGCAGGTTTCATAGAGCAGTGTGATCTGACACCTGTCAGAGCCTAGTTGCTGAGGAGGGATCAAGTGGGTAGGTGATGGGCACGATTAGTACTGGTTTCAACTTAAAAGTCATAGAATCATAGAATGGTTTAGGTTGGAAGGGACCTTAAAGATCATCTAGTTCCAAACCTTCTACTAGACCAGGTTGCTCAAAGCTCCATCCAGCCTGATCTTGAAGACTTCGAGGGATGGGGCACCCACAACTCTGGGCAGCCTGTTCCAGTGCCTTGCCACTCTCAGAGTAAAGAATTTCTTCCTAATATCTAATCTAAATTTCCCCTTTTTCAGTTTAAAAGACTGAGACTGTGAGACTGCCACATCTTTTCAAATATGATGGCTAGTGACTTAGCAACTTCATCCGCCATTTCCCTCAGGACCTGCAGATGCATCTCACAGAATCACAGAATCGTCAGGGTTGGAAGGGACCTCTGGAGATCATCTAGTCCACCCCCCCGCCAGAGCAGGGTCACCTACAACAGGTTGCACAGGACAGCGTCCAGGTGGGTTTGGAATGACTCCACAACCTCTCTGGGCAGCCTGTTCCAGTGCTCCACCACCCTCAAAGTAAAGAAGTTCCTCCTCATGTTAAGATGGAACTTCCTATGTTTGAGCTTGTGCCCATTACCCCTCGTCCTATCAATGGGCACCACTGAAAAAAGACTGCTCCCATCCCCCTGGCATCCTCCCTTCAAGTATTTGAAAGCATTAATAAGATCCCCCCTCAATCTTCTTTTCTCTAGACTAAAGAGACCCAAATCCCTCAGCCTTTCAAGTCCCATGGACTTGTGCACATTCAGATTGCTTAGATGAGCTCGAACCTGGTCATCTTCTACGGTGAATCATTTGAAGTGTCTCATTGCACAAACTCAGATGAAAGACAGAAACACGTTTCCTATTGATTAACCTTATGCCAAGTCTTTGTTCCCCACTGCCTTTACTCACCCCCCTCATTGCATACCTGTATGACTTATTCTTTAGGCTCTTTGTGTAGAGCCTACCTAGAGCAAAAACCACAGAGGAGTGCAAAGCCTTCCTGAAGTCCTGGAATAATACCAGTAATTAAAAGCATGCCCAGAGAGCTATATTCTTAAAACGTGGAAGGTTTCACAAGCTGCATCTGAAATAGTGGTTTTGTAGCCTAGCAATGTGAAGGCTGGCAAGGAATATTATTGCTGCCTATAAATACATCACTGTTGGATAAACATCAGAAACTGAAGAGCTACTTACAGTCAAGGACAATGTCAGCGCAAGAAGAAATGGGTATAGGCGCTCTACGGATAGTCTTCTGAGTGGATATTAGAGGATGATTTCGAACCCACAGAGCAGAGGGGTCTGGGAGCAAAGTAATGGAGGAAAATTTTAAGTTGGAGTTAGAGTTTCAGGAATTTATGAAGGACTTTTACTCAATGACTTTCTTGATCTGGGGTTTGGAGGATCAGAAAGCAACTTCCTATCCTGTGCTTGGAATATGTTCCCAGGGGTATATTTCTGTCATTGCCAAGATTTTAGCTGTGAGGCAGTGGTTCTGAAGATGGACACTAACTTGTTTAAATTCTGATAATAGAACTGCTCTGTGCAAGACTAGATCTGTGTTGACTAAGCTAAGACTTGTCTGTGCTCTGTTCTCTTTTTGATGATGATGGAATGGTTTTGAGCACAGTGGAGCAAGCCTTGCAGATTTTCCAAGGTTTCAGATGAAGGAAGAAAGTAAAGTTTGGTCTTTACACTTTAGATATGAATCATGTTCAGGAGTGCAATTTACTTCAAAAAAGAACATGTCCTGAGTCATCTCTGGGAAGGAGAATTGAGAAAATGTTTTCAAGCCTGGATGTTTAGCTACCCACTACAAATGCATCTGCAGGTGTTCAAGTGCTAGATGGTTCAATTTCAGTTTTCGTCCAAGGAATTGTACAGCTACATCCCTCACTAACTTCACTGTAGGTGTTCAGCACCCAGTTACCTTCTCTTCTGTCTAATCTAAAAGATTAATACTGCTGCTTTACATTGCTATGTCAAGTAAAACATGAGAGGTGGAAAATCTGTGATTTCTGTCACCCCTAAATGGCGCCACATATACGTGGGCTGCCTCTGTGTGTTATGGAAACAGCAGCTTCCTGGGAGAGGTGCCCAGGTTGAACCACCAGAAACTTTTCCACATGCGCAGTGAGCACCACGAGACTAACAAATTTAGACCAAGCACAGGATTGAATATTTGGAAGGAGCAGGCTATGAATGATCTTATGTGGTCTTTCCTGAATTCCTGGCCAAATACTCAAAAATAATGTAATATTTCACACCGAGTTTTGGTGGAGAGGCCAAGGAGAGTGTGAACGGCAGCATCAGTGCCTCAGGCTTTCCTCTTTGGTTTATCCACACAGTATCTGCAAAGGTAGATAATTTAATAAACATTGCTAATTATGTAATTGTATTAAAAGCAAAAAAAACCCATAACCCCTGAATTCCCTCGCTGGTCATTTAAATTCATTTTCTTCCAGACTTTTTTTTATATAGTCCCACAATGGGATTATGAATGAGGACATGCTGTGCACTCTTACATTTCCCAAACAGTAGCTGTAAGCCGGATCAACCACTGTCAGCTCTCAATGTCTGCTTTCTGAAGTCCTAACTCTAATTTGTGCAATCCAGCTGCAATGGTCACTCTTCATAGAAAACATTCACCTTTCCACAGTCCGAACTGATGACTACAACCTGTGTCAATAGGGCGACGGCTTAGATAAACCCCAGAGGGCTGTAGTCACGTACTGTGTCCCTGCTACTCTAAAGATAGTTTTTTATGGGATACTAAAACCTGAGCTGCAAGGTAGCTTCTGCTAAAAAGATACTTTACAGCCCTGTTTCCTGCTTGGTTCAAAAATGACTGACATCTGATCTCCACCTAGCAAAGCAAATTAGAGCAAATTCCTAAATCGTTTTTTCAACCAGCTAAAGCACAAGCACATGCTGTACTAAATGAAGTCATCTGTATCTGACATTGTCATTCCTGTGAAAATAACAGAGGAGTTTTCTCCAGTGGAAGAGCTGATTGCACGGTCAAGGTTGGAGCCATATTCCTAGAGTGGAGTATCCAGTGTCTGGGTTTCAATTAGCCGATATTTAAGCATGTAGTTCTCAGGGGCAACATTTCTCTCTCTGGGAACAAAGCACAGGCTGATGTAGTGTCCTACAGTTATCCATACTGTTCACTGTCAGCATCCTCATGGGTAGTTTGCAGAGGGCCATTTTTCACCCCTCTTCACCATGCTACGCAGCCAGACAGCGCTGGGCACAAACACTGACAGTGAAAACAGTCGGTCTGGTCCTGCCCTGGGGTTGTCCTGCCTCTGGTCCTGTTGTCTGTTGTGTTGGCTGCGTCCTTCCAACCCTAGGAACGTCAGTGCTTTAAGCCTTTGTGGCTAAAGCAGGCAGAACGCCCTGTGTCCACTGATTAATAATTGGCTTGAAGGTAGGAGAAAGAAGCTTTGGAAGAGGCTTAGTGGAGCCCAGATGGTTCCACAATGGGTTTATTTTTAGGGTCTATGCACATCCTAACACTAATGGAAGCTGCTGCTTCTCCTCTTCACCTGAGCATTTCACCCCCGTTCTCTCTTGCAGGCTTTCGTTCTTCCCTTGCAACTGACCCTTGCATTTCCTGTGGGAATATTTATATTCCCCCGGGTAACTGCCACCAAGAAGCTCATTTTCCCTGCCAACCTCTCCAGCTGCTTTTCCCATCTGTAAGCGTTAGTACCAGAATATATGCAGTGATTGAACATGAGCACACAGGGGAAACCTCAGGGGGGGCCTCCATGTGGATGAAAGCAAATAGGCCATGACAGGCACGGAGCCTGGGAAATAACTTACTGTTAGGTATTCTTCCCACTCCATGCCAGTTACGGCTTGTCCATGACGATTGCCTGCCCTAGAAAAGACTAAATGGGAAAGATAGGTTTTTTAAGTATTGTCCATGATTCTCCTTCCTGCATGTTCAACAGTCATGCAATGGGAAGGACTCCAGCATAGCGCTCTCAGTTTTCTCCTGCCAACTGTTTTCAGACAGACTTTGGGACAGCTGTCTTAATTGAACATCATTATTAATGGAATACTACATGAATTAATAGAAGGTTTCCAAGCTTCTTTAATAAAGTTCTCATTTGCAATTATTTCCATGCAGATGATTCAACTAATTCAGCTAGCTTTCGACCATGCTGGCACATTATTATCATTGCTAATGTTAATTGTTTGTGTCATGCTTTGAATCAGAAAAGAGAAGCTCTGCACGTCCCAGAGGAAAAATACCACTGTATGGATGGAGTGAGAAAAAAAACATGAATCAACAGAAAGGCTACTTTGAGTTTTACCAGTGCTATTTTAGAAACCCTGTTATAGATCTGCATTTCTGAATCAGTGAGGCCACCTGTACAGAAAGAGTTGATCAGATTTTCTGCCTTTTCAGATCTCAGCATTTCCCAAGTCAAAAGAATGGATTTTCTAATTCTCTGATTTCTATATCCAACCATAGGTCAATTGGCGGAAATAATTAGGAGGGTGTACTTTCTCTACCAACAATCAGAAACTCTTTCTGTCCACCTCTGACACAGGCTGCAGTCAGCTGCTGGAGAATTTTGCTTTTTTTGTCATTTGCTGCTATTGTGCCTAGTGTGGAAGCCAAGTTACGACACCCGCACATCGAGCAGTTTAGGATGCCAGTGGTATGATATCAAGTCAGGGAATGACATTTGGGCTTGAAACATGGTCTGTTCTCAAATCAAATAAAGAGGTCATTATGTGTAATTTGCCATCATACACCTGGCTTTTGATTTACTAATTAGGAAGGCCAAAGAGAAGTATGTTTGCTTTCACCTTAATTGCTTCTTTGTGTCTAACCTGCTGCAGAGCTGAAGCTAATGCTCTTATGGGGCTCTCTGTGTGTGCAGTGAGTGGGAGGTGTGTGCTCCCAGATCATCTTGTCTGGTTTCAGCCAGCACAGCCAGAGACATACTCTGGGACTCTCCACTCACTGAAACACAAACATTATCCTGTGCCATTGTTCCCAAACTCCTGTAAATATAAACCAAGGTACTTCGTAACTGAGACTCTCGTGAAAATACGCTGTTACTTGCTACACTTTTCTATGCAAAGCCTCACGTCATTAGCCTTGAGGCAAGGGGCTGTACTCAACAATGACTCCTGGCAAAAAGTCCTGCCTACCTGACATGAGGACAGCTCTGCCCAAACCCGCAGGAGGAGTGGCACAGCAGCAGGACTCTTGGGCGGCAGGCCCTCAGCAGAAACTCTTGCCTTGTCAGAAGCCATCCTCTGGAGATCACTCAATAGCAGGCAGAGCACTGGTTCTTAAGAAATCAGGAGGAGCCAATAGACCCTTTCACTTAACATGTTTCCACTGGCAGTATCTTCTCTCCCTCCGAGTCAGAAACTCTAAGTCCTTCTTTTCTCTCCTTTTCAAGGAAATCCTTTTCCTTCTGCTCGCTCCTTCGCTCAGTGTGACATATACCGCTTGCATGTGCCTGTCTGACACTACTTGCTGTATTGCAGGGGAATATTTCAGCACCAAAATCTGCTGACAGGCACAGCCAGAAATTAAATTGCTGCATGAACCGTGCTGCTTCAGGAGCACATGTTGGAGATAGTACCAACCACTCCTCCCAGCTTGCTCCCGCACCCACGGGACTAGCAGTTTCCTGCTGTCCTGTCGCAGACTCTTTCAATCCCTCCTCCCTGCAATTCCCAAAGGACAGGAGGGAATGTAGCTGTGAGGAAATGTCTCCTCATGCAGCCCTTGGGAGGGGAGAGGCAAGCAGAGAGAGAAACCAACATAGACAAACATGTTTTACCGTGAATAACAGCTTATGAGCTCTTCATTCCATCATGTCAGTAGAATAAGCCATGGCCTGACCTCAGTGACAATAAACCGCAAAAGGAGTTCAGTGACTCCTGTGAGGAGCTGGGGCCACCAGCGGGGTGGTTTAATATGATTAAATGTGGTCTCTGAATCAGGAATATCTTAAAACCTCCAACTGCCAGAAACGAGGAGGTAAGAGCAAGGAACAACTAAAAGTCTACCTCCCCTGTCTCCCATAGTGTTTCCCAAACTGCCTTTTACTGATCACCACTGACGACTGAGTCACAGCCTCTGTGGCTCATTGATCTGACTGAATATGGAAGTTCTTATGTCTTTATGTTGTGGCCTCAGTCTTTAAGTCTGTTCTGACTGAACTGCTACAACCTCTTTTCTTATTCCTTCTGTCCTTGGACCCGTGCACCAGGGAAGAGTTAGTAGAAGAGTCCAGCCAAGGCCTTGACCAACACTTTTTGTCTGAAAAGGAACAGGGCAGGAAGCAAATACAGGAAAAGTCTTTTTAATGGAAGCCCATAGCCACAGTCGATGGTGTCTTGTGATGTACTAGCCTTCAGGCTCTCTGGAATGATGCCATGCTGCTGTTCTTGAAAGCTGGGCTATACTCGCACCATTCAATCCACATCAAGGGTTGTAAAACAAGTGGAGATGGCATAAATAATGTTACCTGACATGAAGACGAATATGAAACCTTCTCTCATCTGATCTTCTAGGCTAGGGGACTTTAAATGGCTCTGTAACTCACAATTTCTTCCTAGTGATGCTGTAATTGTGTCTGAAGCAGCAGTTCAGCACCCAGTCCCCACGTCTCACATTTTCCCCCTCTCTCACATGACTCTTTGGCCTCTTGAGAAGGTAGCTCTCTTCTGTCTGTGCTCTCATTTTCCTGATGCTGGCACTGCCACACTCTCCAAATTGTGGTATCTCCCTACTGAGGTAAGAATAACCCCAGATTTCTTACCTTCTGAGTTGGGAGGGAACGCAATTCATGCCAATCACTGACTCTAAGAAAGCTCCATTCACTAACTGATAATACAGCTCAACGTGTTTCAAATTCCACCTCCTGCCATTTACACTGTGATGTGAATTCCTTTTCAGCGCTGCCTGTGAGGGCAGTTACTGCTGTTTCTGGAGAACAGACTAGCTTACTTTTTCACTCCACACAGTGAAGGCAATAATTAAATAAGGAGAAAGGAACTTTGTAGCTCACTGTCGTAGAAGACTGTTCTGACTTTTTTGTAAGTTTTTAAAAAGGGACGGGTCATTTTCATGAATAACAGGAGTATTTAAATTTAAATTAAGACTTATAAATTTAAGCTAGCTTCCATCTACCAAGAACCAGAAAAAGACCTGTGGAGGACAAATTACCCCTATGAGTATTATCAGTTTCTTCCTCAGGCTTTGAGATGAGTGAGTATGACAAGGTTGGCTTTGTCCTTTCACCAAACATTAGCTGCGCTGCAGGTCTCCTGTTACTCACTAGCTTTGTTGCCCAGTGTGGGACATGTTTTTCACTCACTGTCCACCTCAGATTCCAGTCTGGCTACACATGTAAACTTTATGCACAGGGTAAGCTCCTGACCCCAGCAGAAGAGTCTCATGTGAATAGTGCCTGAAATGAGGGGACCCTCAGTATCCCTCTAGATGCTTTACCCATACTAAGTTACGATAATAACACTCACCAGCAGTGCCTGTAAATGAGAGCAGCTTTCTCAGGTGGCTGGCAAGAGATCTTTCCTTTGTGGCATCAATTGACTTAACTGCAGTCCTCCACTGCGGTGCCCTGCAGCCTCCACAAACTACATTAACCCTGCTGTTTCTCCCTCCCCAGTACGAACCTGACGCAGTTGTTTCTCAAGCTTTTCCTGCCCTTGGCTATGAATTGCATTACTGCCACTGTAATTTCTGTGCTAGTAGTAGTTAGGAGACAGAAACAAACAGAAACCATGTGCTCTGGGCTCTCTACAAACAAAACTGAACTTTGAGTNTAAAAAAAAAAAAAAAAAAAAAAAAAAAGAAGGTTCAAACTATTCTTTGCCTGGGATCACATCACTGCCTGAGCCATTGAGAAACTCTGCGGCACTTTCAGATGTGTGTTTCTCAGCCTGACTATATTTGGTGTTTCCAGTAAAACCCTAATTGCTATTAACACCAGCAGAGTAATGGCCCGGACATCACAAAACCAAATCCGACTCCTCACCTCTTTGTGCTGCTCTGCCAAGGCAGCAGTGTGGTGGGGAATGCGACTGGGGAGAGCCTGCAGTCGCAAAATCTTGCTCTACATCCCCATCTTCATTGCTCTGTTAGCCCCAAAGACATGAAGCTTTTTAGCAGGTGAAAGCATCTAGTTGACATCTGTGCCACACGGAGCGTCTCAGAAAGGGAATGAGGCCATGGTACAAGGGTGCTGATACCCAAAGTATGGCTTTTGCGAAAGGTAGTGGGACATGGGAGCCAACTGTCCCCGTTTCGTGTCCAAAGCTTTATTTGACAAGGCTTCAGGCTTCATTTTGGTAAATTCTAGCTGCTGGCCACATTTATATTTTACTTAATTTTACACCAGGAAACACATCTTCCCTCAGCACATGTGGCTTTTTGTAAACAAGGAGAGTTTTGATCATAATCAGCTGTAGCACCTGGGAGGTCCCAACACAGACTAGACTCTTGCTCTGGATCCTGAACACACATCACTAAAGATCTGCCTCTGTCCCAAGCGTTATACAATCCAAACAAAGGGCAATGGCTAGATGCAGACAGATGGGTGAAGAAGACAAAACAGTATGACCAAGAAATATTAAGGAGGGCAAAGATGATGCAGCCAGTAGATGCTGAGGTTGTCTTTATATTCCGAGCCACAGAAGAGAATGTGATTTTGATGCTTAGGATCCTACTGGGGGGGAAAGCTCTTTTTAGGAACAGAACCAAAAAGTCTACAACTATTTTTTGGTGCTGTTTGCCTCTGCAGCCAGTCCAACGTCCTGCTGTAAGTCTTGTGGGGTTAAGGTTTCTTCCAGACAGATTTAGTGATGTTCCAGCATATGGGATGATTAAACTACATCTAAATGGAAGCATGCAGCAAGGACTTTTTTTTTTTGCCTACCCCTTTATCTTTTCTCTGTCAAGAAATGCATTCAAGTGACAAGCGTGCTGGATCTGTTTTGTTGTTAGAGCTCTCAAAAGCAATTAATTTCATGCCAGTAACTCTACAGTTTGACCTGAATTTCCTCAGTTTCTATTCCCCTGCCTCCCTCTCTCCCTAGAAGCAGTATTTCAAACTCCTTCCTTAGTCTGCTAATCCTTAACCTGAAGGGATTGAATAAAACATCTAGAGGTACAGCAGCCTCAGGACGTTTATGTGCAGAACAATAAACAGAGAACAGACCTTCATAGCATGTTTCGAAGTCTGTCCTGAGCCAGGTGGGTTCCAGGGGTTCGGCATGAAAGTCAGTAGGTGTTGGCTGCCAAGTTTCTTTGAAAGCCTAACTGTGAACCTTTGCCTTTTGTTAGAAGTAAAATTTTCAAAGAAGTGAGACATGCCTCGGACATGTTCCCTGGTAGCACAGGTTACACTGACAGCAAGGCTTTGGGGTTTTGTAGCCTAAATAAAAGTGAGTGCATCTGAGTTGCTGGAGATTTGTTTTCCAAATTGACTCCAGTCATGAGTCACTGAGGCTCTCAAAACCAAATACCAATTTCATAGCTGCAGCCTGAGTTGTTAAACTCAGAAGCTATTTTAACATTGACTTAGTAGGGTTATACCTCAGAGCATCTTTCTGTAAGTTGCAGTATCTTGTATGTGGGAGGTTGTCTATTTGGTTTTTTGCTGGATTGCTGTAAAATCTTTGAGAGATTTGTGAGGCTGAAGGACATAACGGAATTGCTTCTGGCCCTAAGACTGACTAATCAAGTCCTAGGAAAAGTGCAATAAGTGTTTTATGATAGCAAAATAGTGTTTGTTATTAAGAAGGTTGGCTTGTTTGTCATGCAGAAGGCCTGAGGCAACAGCAAAGTTGGTTACTGGATTGTGCTTTCTGTTTTTGCTGTCACTGGGATAAGCTACAGTCAGTTACAGTTGAGCAGGTTTGAGAACACCACTTCCTGTGTTTGTCCCACGTTATTTGATCGCTTCCTTTGCAGTCAGGGAGACTGATAGGGCAAATGCAGAATCCTAACCCGATGATCCCAGGAAATGCACTGGCTGTTTGAACCCCTGTGGAAGTGTTTTTAATAACTGAGAAAAGATCATTTAATTGAAGACTCTAACTGCAAAACTGCAACTTGGCACTTGCCTCCTTTTACTGTTTCACAAAGAAAGAGAAGACAAATGATCTTGTCTTAGAGGACTGAATCTGTAATGAGTAACATTCTGTCTAGCTTCAGTGATACTTCGGTTGCTGGCGTCAGCAGCGTGCACTGACTGCCTCCCGGAGCCATTTTCAGCAGCAAGCACTATTTAAAATGTCCCCTCATTTGTTTTATGGCCCTGTGTCCCAACTTACTGTAGCTCATATTTTACATTGCATCTCAGTGGGGGCTGGGGAAGGACTCAAACCAGACACAGATATTTTCCGGTGAAGGGGAATATGCAGCTCTACCTTGTTTAAGAAAGCTTGGTACAGCCAGCTAAGTCCTGGACTGAAAACCAGGCAGTCTGTGCTCTCCTATTGCATTAATGGGTCTGAAAACTTTGAACTTTACGCAGGCGAGCCTGTTCAAGAGACTAACGGAACGTAAACTATTCCAGTTTTGCTATTCCAGCGCAGATATTTGTCACCAAATCCCCTTCTGTGAACAATGCGACAGACTCCAGTGCAGCCTGGTTGTCAGTTCTAGTTGACATTATAATGGAGCTGATGGGATGGAATGGAGGGGAGCAAAAATGATAACCAAGGATGAGATGATCATTTGAATATTTGAGTCTTTGCAGTAGATCCTATTTCACTTGCTTGAATTGATTCTTGTCAAAGGGAGCTCCTCATGTTATCAAGACAAATTGTTGTACATGGCTTTGCAAGAGTTTTGCTGTGGTTTCTGGAAGAAAGGTATATAGGAAGGGAAAGAAACACTGATGTTGCTATCCTCCTGTTGCTCCTATTTATGTAATTTATTTGTGTTGTGACTACACTGCAAAGTCCAAGTTTTGGCTTTGACACTGGCTGTGCAATTTACCCTGTGAGCCAGAGAATGGGACCAGACCCAGATATTCTTGCTGGTAAAGACATAAGCTACGGACAGCCTCAGAGATTGTTACTGCTGACCCATTGGACTGACGAACCTCCTGTTTCATAGTGTAAGAGATGTAATGGAGGGAGATAAACCATGAGGAATTTTACAAGTGAACAGAATTATCTTGTTTATTTTCTAGAGTCATTAATGTGTATGTGTGTATATTCACTATATACGATGATTAAAATGTATTTCCTTGTTTAGGAGTATCAGATGCCTGCGGAATATTATCCACTGGAACTTGATCACCACATTCATCCTGAGGAACGTGATGTGGTTTCTGCTTCAAATGATAGATCACAACATACATGAAAGCAATGAAGTAAGTGCTTGGAGGTAGCATGTCTCTGTCATGTAGTTTGGGGGCAGGCAGGGATGCTGAATTTGTTAGAAATATTACAAAGGGTACGTATCCACATACTCAGAGTGACTTTCATGTAATTTCAGTAAAATGANTATGAAGAAAAATCCCACCCAAAAGCTTCTCTCTTATCTTCGTTGACAGTAGATACTTTCCAGATTTATATACTGTGAGACACAGTATTGTGCGATACACTAAATTTGGTGTTTCTTGAACGTTTTTGTGGGAACATCTTGCAGTGATGTGCACTGGTGTAGGGAAAGCATTCATTCCAGAGGGCAACATCTCCATGAACAAAGTACAGAAATAATTGATTTGGCTGTTGAGGCTCTGAGTCAGCTACTTTGTCTGATGACAGTGGGCACCTTGCTGTCTGGAGTCAGTGGGACTCCCAAGAAAAGAAGAAATAGGGCCTGAAACAGTACAATTTTTGCTTCTTGATATCTTTGTGGAAAAAAAAATACCCATTTTTCTGCTAATCCCCTCTTCACCACACTCGTCTTGAGGATGAAGCTCTGTGATATGGGCTGCATCCAGCAGCAACTCCCTGTCACTGAAAGGGATGGCTCCTTCCTTCAGGGACCCACTTCACTCCAGCTCCTGCTGCTTATTTTTGCACTAGCTCTGTTCCTTTTCTTGATCCCTTGGGGAGGACTGAACCCTTGGAGACTGAACTTACTAAACTGGTGGAAAACTGACCTAGCCAACAAAAAAGCAAGGAGGGGTTTTCTGCTGGTGGTGTGATCCAAGTCAGGTTTCTGATGGGTGATTGAGAGTCAGCGCCAGTTCAAGGGACTGGACAGATGCACCCAATGAAAAATGGGAAGGCTGAAGGGAGCAAGAAGTGAGGCGTCTTCTTTGCATGGCATTGAGCACTCTTGATGACTTCAGCATGTCACAGTATTCCCATTTCTCTTACTCTCCATGTTGTTTCTTGTTCACTCAAGTAAGCCCCAACTGCAGATGCTTGTCTGAGTGAGGACATTGAATCAGTGCCTATGTAAGCACTGTAATGCCTCCCCCTGTTTAGTCACCCAGCAGCCCCAAAAATACAAGGATTTTGGAGTGGATTAAAAGCACCCACTCCAAAAGAAAAAGCATTTTTCTTTATTTTCTTGGGGAATAGTTCTTTTTGATAGTCCCTTGGCAGAGGTTTTTACTGTTCTCGTTCCCACTGTAATATTCTTATAGTGGAATATTCTCCTTTTAGGGTTGTCCCCTGATACTTACCTCCATAATCAAGAAAAACAGTGTGCTACAAACAGACATGCACTCACATACACACACACGCACCCCCTTCATTCTCTCTCTCTTTGGAAAGCACGTGGACTAAAGTGCCTATAGATTACGAGCTGGATCCATAGCTGATATCAGTCAATGTGCCTCCACTCACGTAGGAATTGGTCCTGTAGAAACTGAAAAACACCCCAGGAGCCTGGATATCCATTCATTTTAATGTCAGCTAGGCACTCATCATCCTTGGTTAACTTCTGCATTGTAAGATTTGACATCTGAACTTTAATCCCATACTTTGGGAAAACAAATAGAAAAGCCACTAGTACCTAAATAAAGAAGTCTGAGATTCTAAGGTCTTTGGGACATCTGTGAATAGCTCTGTATTATTATTCAATCAGATGCTCCTTTGAGAAAGATGTAACTTCTGTTAATTCACTGTTTGCTTTGTCTGTGTTTCTGACATTTTCAGGCTATAGAAGATGGTGGCATATGAGCCTTATTGTTGACAGTTTTATGCTGCATGATTTACTCTCATGACAACACTGCAAAACTTAATACAAATTTTTACAGTTATTTAGGAAAAATTGGTTGGAATCAGGCACTCAAATGCCTTTTAAAATGTGACCACAAAGTGTCAAGAAAATATAAACCTGCAAATATAAGGACATATCCTCTCATGCCTCAGTTTTCATTAACTCATCTTTTCTCTGCAGAACACAGCAGTCTTTTGGGGAAGGAACTTTATAAAAGCTTAGTAATAACTTTGTTATGTTCTTACTGTGGTATAAGTCAGAGTCAAAATAACACCACCAAAATCAACGGGAGCGACATCATTTATGCTAGCTAATGACGTGATCTCCTCTGTGCTAATCAGTGGAGATTAAATAATGCAGTTACAGAAGCATCAAGGACTCAGTGTGGAAAAATTTTGCATGAAGTTATAGTGTTTATGTTAATAAATCAAGAAGGGGAATTGCTGAAGATATCTGGAGCCTAATGGTGGATACATGTGGGGATCAGGAATCCTCGGTCAAATAAATGAAAAGGTATAAATTAATGAGTTCTGCTAATTGGGTTTATTATTTAATAAAAATAAATCCACAATTCCAAAAGGAATTGCTCAAAATTCATTTTATTCTAGTTTCCTATGGAAACAGTGCAGAGGGAGATCTCACCACCATCACGTATATTTGTCCCTATCTGTCCTAGTACCTTCCCAACCCACTGGCCAGTTCCACTCAGTTGTGACACAGGAGTAACAGGCTCAGATACAATTTTTTTTTACAATTTTGGGGAAAATGGGAAGCTGTGGAGAGGACAAAAACTGTGTTAATAAGTGTTGCAACTGAAGAAAAGAGTGGAACAAGAGTCTAGACATTGTATCAGAGAATTTGCATGAGATTGAGACCACAGGGAAAGATTTAATTCATGCTCATACCTTTGAAAAATCAAGTGTGAGACTTAGAGTCTTTGGAAACCTGGTCTTACTAGTTTGGGGCTCAGTCAGGAATGGAGCCAAAATATTTGTTTGGTGTTAGCCAGAAATAGGGGGGTTTATGTTTGTGGTTTTATTTTCCTTTGCTCAGGCCGAGAGGGGGGGAAAAAAAAGAAAATTTCATTAAGTTTAAACAAAACGTTGAAAACAAAATGTTTCATCTTCTTCTGAGTGTTTCTGTTTTTTAATCCTATTTTAAAGATGAAGCCAAACTAAATTTCAAATCTTAATGAAATAATACAGAAATGAAAGCTTTAACACATCCAAAATATTTCTTCTGTTTATTTCAGCTCAATAAGCAGAAGTGATTGCGACTTGTGAATGGGCTATCATTTTGTAACTGTGTTTCTTGTCCAATAAATTCTTAGTCCACAGAATTTTGCTAGGTTTGATAGTGCGTCTGCTGCTCTGTTGCTGCCTAGAGATCATCAATACCTCATGCATATGAAGTCTGAAATAAAATTAACTTAGGGTCAAAAGTTTCAAATACTTTAGTAGAGTTAATTAAAAGGCTGGAGAATGGTGAGACCAAAATGACATCAACGATACCAGCTAACGTAGGTAATTAATGTCATGCTTCAGGGAATACGCTGAATAACTGCTTGGTCAGAAAGAAATTTTCCCAGACTTCTGTATGGAAATTACCATCAGCAGTTACTTGTGATTTATTGATGTGATGTTACCATCTGCCTCTCTATAGCTAATTGTGTATTCCACAGCTGTGCTCTCACTGCACAGCCGTTAGGAGAAGATGCCTTTACTGATACATGGAGCCTGACCAAAAATTCCCACTGAAGTTATGGCAAAATTCAGAGGTGATGTGTGTAGTGATGTGACTCACAGACTGAAGCACTAATGTCAGGAATAGAGGGGATGAAGTAGCTGATAAAAGCATGTCTTTAAAGTAAAATACCTTTTTTTCTAAATGTCAGTGGTGCTCCTTCCCTTCAGTGGAAATGAAGCAAGACTGTGACATTAACTTCTTATATTTTCTTTGAATTGCTCAGCAGGTGGGTTATACTGCCTAAGATATGTTTAGACTCTTATGTCATCTCTGGATACAACCCTAGGCTATGGCTGCACCTCTCTGAAAGATCATCTGTAGTCAAATGGCCTGCCTCCTCTTGTCTTCTTTCCACATGGCTGCTTCTTAAACTGCTTGCAGACTGCTGGTGTGGACGTGCCTTATGGCATGTTAACTTTCCAGACATGCTCGGGTACGGGAGATCCTGCATGTTGTGGTCAAAGCCAAGCCTCAGCACAAAGTCACAGACATAGCTGTGAATTGCCGACAGCACCTAAGATATTCTGATTCCAAGCCACAGGCATAGATCTCCATCCTGCGAATGAATTCTACCATTGATTTTTAAGGGTAAAACAAGATACAGAATTTTTTTAATGCTCTCACCGTGATATTAAAATATTCTTTTCTGTTTCCTTTCCAGCCCTGGTGTCGATGTATTACCACTGTCTACAATTATTTTGTGGTGACCAACTTCTTCTGGATGTTTGTGGAAGGCTGCTACTTACATACCGCTATAGTGATGACTTATTCCACAGATAAGCTGCGGAAATGGGTCTTTCTCTTCATAGGATGGTGTAAGTACCTTGTGTGTTTAAAATGGCGTTATGTGGTACCTGGCATTAAAGTGATAAAGACAAAAGCAGCAAGAATAAACTTTAAAAATCCCACTGTGGTGAAATCTGACACTCAAACCAGGCTTTGTCAGAACAACATGAGGTCAGGTCTAGTCACTGTGGTGACGACATAAAGTTAATAGTTTATTGCTGGATTTACCTTCTCCGTTTAGATCCTCAGGCACCCGGTGTTAAGGAAAGAAAGAGAACTCCCAGGCTCAGCATTTTGGGGATGCAGCAGTTCATACCATGTCCCTTTCACTTTGATCGGCAAAACGGTGATCACAGCCCCTTATACACTGCTGTGCCACATGGCATGAAACAGAAAAGGCACTGTCCATGCCCTGTGGACCTCTCAGTCTCCAGAGACAGAGGAGACACTTGTAAGTAAGGAGCTGACTAGAAAAGAAGCCTAATTATCTGCCAGTTCCTAGAGAACAGCCCTTAATAAAGAGTCACATATCACCTTTGTACTATACTTGTGGCTTAGGGACAGAAAAATAGCTCATTGCATGCCATTACTTCCTTCTCCTGTGTCAGCCTAGGCCAGAGCAAAGGCTGCTTCTTTTCCCTAGAGGTATCAACATAAGCTCGTCCATCAGTACAGGCTGGGAACCGAGTGTCAGAGCAGCAGTTCTGCTGAAAAGGACGTAGGGCTTGCAGCGGATGCAGGCTGAGTATGAGCCATCAGTGCCTTCTCATCATGAATAAGGTAAAACACGTACTGCGTGGCCAGAAGATTGAGGGAAGCTACTAATACTTCTTACTCAGCTTTGGTAAGGCTGCCTTTGGAATACTCAGGTCTGTTTTGGGTCTCTTAGGTCAAAGGGGATGTGAAAAAAATGGAGATTATCCAGTAGAAGGCTGTCAATATGATCAGGGATCATGACCTGTGAAGGGAGGCTGAAGGAGCTGAGCTTGTTGAGTCTGGCAAAGAGGAAGCTGAGGACAGATGTCTTAGGTACAATGATTTGAAGGATAATTATGAAGATAATGGAGCCACATTCTGCTTGATAATAGCAGCTGTTATAAGAAGGGACAGTGACCACAAACTGCAGACTGGGAGGTTCCAGCTGGACATTAAGAAAACAGAACATTTACCAACAAGGTAGTGCAACACTGGAGCAGATGATGCAGAAGCTGTGGAATCTCTGGCCCTGGAGTTAGTGAAAATTCAGCAAGGCTAAGCCCTGACTGAGGTGAGCTAGCGTTGATAGTTCTGCTTTGAGCAGAAGATTGGACTGGATACCTTTAGAGGTCCTTTCCAACCACTATATCCATGATTTGAACTTGGCCAGGAGAGGTCTTGCAAGATAAGCCCCATGTGGCAGCGTGTGAATTTGGCAGTTCTTTTCTGTTAAAATAAGAAAGGTAGAAAAAAGTCGCAAATATTTTCTTTTCTGAAGGTAGAATGACTTTTTGTTCAGAAATGCCTCTTCCTCTCAGAATTGAGCAGAAGTAATTGAATTGCAGTTCTGAAGGCAGAAACAGCCTTTAAAACAAAATATGTCATTCAATCCAAAATCAAATGGGAGGAAAGAGGAGCTGTAGTAGAAAGAAAATGTTTATGTGGGAATTGATTCAATTTTTTTTCAATATTTTTCAGGTCTGTCAGCAAACTGGAAAATCAGTTGCTCACACAGCTCTCACAGAACCCCTGACGGGTTTCGTCCCTAGTATTTTCCCTCTCTACCTCTCTCAGAGCCTTCTGGTTCTCTGATTACTGATGTAGGAGTGGTGCGAGCTGAATATAACTTTTCTCTCACCCTTTTGGCTGCTTTCTGGCTCTGCTTTGCCTTCCAATACACAATCTTTTACCATCCTCATTCTCAAATCCCTGTTCTTCGTTTCACAAGGAAAAGTAAAATGTTTTCCTCTAGGAGAAAGGACATAGCTATATATATATATATGAACAGATAGTTCATGCCTAGCAAGAACATGGGGGAAACAAATGCACTTAACCCTGTGAGTCAATGGCGAATAAGATGGGAGACAACATAATCACCTGAAGAGCAAAGGAGTCACTGGGGATGGTGGTGCAGGAGATCAGAGCTGAGCCATACTTCTTGCTAAGGTTAAAGATGACCACTTAGCAATTCAGTCCCTTCCCTACTCTGTTGCGGTTCTTTGCACTTTTCTTCATCTCTTTAAAGCCTCTGTTTTCCACAGGAGAGGTAACAAATGGGAGGTTAAAAGGCAGTGTTAGATACAAGGCTGTGCTGACTCCTACCTGAGGGTTTAAGTCACGTTGAGTCATGAATTCATCTTAGAGTAGCAGTGATTTCAGAGGGATGTGAACCTGGAGGTTGGAACCACAGATGGAGCTGGAGACACTTGTCTTGTTTGATTTTGGCTGAGGTGACAGGTTAAAGGTAAAGGGGAAATGGAGGGGGGAAATTCTCCTCCTCCAATTTTGACATCAATCCAGTCTTTGCCCGGGGATTGCCTAGGTGAAAAAGTTCCTGTCTCCCTCAGGAGGTCTGTGTCAAAAGGCCAGCTCCACTTACTCTTCCTCACTTCCAGTTTCCTCCTCCAGCAAATCCCCTTCAAACCAGCTGGACTCTGAAGGCCTGACACAAAACAAGCACAAGGGCAAGGCTCTGGACGTGAGACTGGTATAACTACAGAGTTGGAAAGCAGAGGGTATGGCACTGCTGGGACATTAAGTGTACAAATACACCTCATCTACTGCAATGAGGTTGCACGCCCAAGGAACAGTACTGTAGCACCTTCTGGGTATAATTGAGAAAGCGAGCCCTGTAAAGCAAAGTGCATGGCCTTGATAAGAACTCGCTTGCAGACACGGAGCACACTGCACATCATAGGCAGAATGATATATATAAAGTTAAGAGTAGCTGGATCCAATAGAAAGGGCAAACAATGAATGAATTCTGACATTGCACGGTATCAAGAGATTCTTTCTCATAATCCTGTTTCACAGGGAAGATTCAACTAAAAAAAATTGTTGAAAATTTAGAAAATGGGCTTCATCCAAAGAGTCTAATAAGTTTACAAGCTTCTTGCAGCCTGGGACATAAAAATCTAAACACCCACCTCCACGTGACGTTTCTAAGGTTTAGCTGTATCAACTGCAGAAAAATTAAAAGGGACCAAAATTGCCTTTAAGCCAGATAAAATTGTTCTGATCACTTATATAGAAATATAGTTATTTATATGTGTTTGTTAAGAATCTTGTTAACTTTTCTTACTGGCACTAGAGTTTTCTGGTTTTGAGATTATCTTTTTTATATATACATAAAGAGGTCTTAGCAATTGCGATGTCTCAATTGGACCATGTGCACTTAGAGGCTTCCAGTTCATTAACCAAGACTCTCCTCACACAAATCTGAATCTACATGTGTATCATCCAGCCATACGTGGGTTGTGGTTAACTCCTGATTTTTTTGCCATTGCAGGTATTCCTTGTCCAATCATCATTGCCTGGGCCATTGGCAAACTATATTATGAAAATGAACAGTAAGTGATGTTAACATTTGTGTTTATGTGGCTCTCTAAATAAATTAAGAAACGCCTGCAGGCTGAACTCTGAACTGCTAATTTAGAAATAAGGCTGATTGATAAGAAAGAAGAAAGGTTATGTCACCTCCATCCAAATCCAGACCATCTCAAATTTCAGAGCACTTCTTGAGTCAACTCCAGAAAATACCTTTCCCAAATACCCTTGGCCAAGACCTTAAGTCCTCATTTGATAGCTTTATACATGATTTACAGTCAGGGTAATCTCCTTCAATGGGAGTTTTGCTTGAGTAAGACCTTGGTAAAAACTACAGTTGAGCACTAAAGGATTTAGCCTTCTGGGTGTGCAGAATTCAGTTGACAGTCTGCCAAGAATAGTCTTATGGCTGGAATTTTTGCATTTCTGTTTCTGCCTTTTCCAATTGGAAGCAGTTAGTGCATGAAATTGAAAAATATAGGAGATAAAGAGGCATCTGTGTTTTGGGAATTTATCCCCCAAACATCGATACTGGTCAGATACAGCTCAGCTTGTACTTTTCAACTAGTGTTTGGATCAATGTCTACTGTCTGTTACAGCTCCCTTTCCTAACCTTAAAAAAATTCTTTTCTCCGTGAATCTGTTTTTCATCTGTTTGCTGTCTGTAGCACATCTGATTAAATGTGTCTACCTTATAGGTGTCTGCCTCTGCACTAATCTGTGGTTTCTTATGATTAGTGGTGATTAGTCAAAACAGTAAATGCAGTCTGGGGTGCATTTCATCACATCTGGAAGGAGATGTCCAAAGTAGGTTGGATGAATTAGTCTTACATGCACTGTTTCTCCTGACTATAAGGGAGATGGATAGGATGACTGGCTGAGCTTTGGGCATCCATGCTGTAGACATGGGAGGAATTCTGTTATGCGCTAAGGTCCTCTTCTGTTTCCCCACTAACTTTTGAGCCCTTGACCAATCTCTCTTCTGTAGCTTTAATGGTGACTTTGAAGGTGATAATCTAATTCCCAGGAGTTACACATATTGGCAATCAGACATCCTTTCACTGAGAGAGAAGTTTTGTGTGATTCCAGCCCTGCCTACAATAATCATATGGGAAAATTCATACTGTAGTCTCAAAATGGCAAGAAAAAGTCATTGGAACCTGTTCCTTGAGTGTCCAAGTCGATCAGCCCAAGGTGATAACCTCAGATCACCCGATTACCCTAATTTCTGTGTTCACAGACCTTCTTGTTTCTGGATAGCTCAAGGATCACAACAGTCTGGGTCTGCTTCATGGTCGTGTTCCTTGTAGTTGTAACCTTGCATAAGCCAGGGCAGCATGGCAGCTGTCTCGTTGTGCTGAAGTAGGGCTTTCAGCTGTAGAACTAGAGCTGAAGGAACTAGTCAGCTTAAGCAGCACAAAACAAAATAACCAGAACTTGTGTCTTGAAGCCTGGAGAGGCAAAACACTACATGCTTTAATAATGGCGATGCACTTTAAACGTTCCTGTTGTGAGTGAGTTCAACACCAAGGTTTGAACACTTCATTTTGGAAGACTGCTTATCTCTCCCAAAAGAAATAATGGAAAGGAGGACCCCTAATAGGAACATGCCACAACAGCTGGGATTGCACTGCACACAAGGTGGATAGGTGAAGAAACCACTGCATCGTATGTACCACTGCTTCCTTTCACCATCATTGCATACCCACAAAGTGAATGTGAAAGAGCCTCCCCTTGATGTACCATGGATATGAAAAAAGACATGACATGTTTACATAGGTACGTGTGCCACCTTTCAAAGGTGTAACTGGCCCAGATCCTGTGCAACAAAAGAAAGGGGTTACAAAATACAGTCAGTAGAGCAAGAAAGATGAAATGATACTATTCGGTGTGCAGAATATCCAGACTGTTCCTGTTGAGTCCGTAGGCTCAAGCTCTCTGCCTTGGGTGGATTATCAAACGGAGCATGTGCTTTTAAATCCACGTCACAGGCAAACGTGTACACTCTAATTCATATACATCATTTGCCTCACGTGCTCACTGATAAGGGGGGCACCAGGTTACTCTTGGTTGACCCAGACAATTAAACCTAGTGCCTTGGGATGTTTTCACCTTTCTGCCTTTAATCCCAGTGTTTGCCTTGGAGTGAAACATTCACATACATCCTCACTGCATGTCATAGCTACTCCAAATGTGTTGTGCATTGAGAAAGTGTAGAATTTGGCTTGTGCCCACTGTAGCGTGAGGTGTAAGGTGTAATGGCCTGGAGCCTCAGTGTTGTGCTTGCTTATTCTCAGCAGTGGTGCCAAGAATCGTGTACATTACTCCGCTTGAGAAATTGAGACTGGATGCTTCAATAGAGCCATTCCTTTCATCTAGCACACGCACCCATGCAGACAGGCAGAGCTCTTGTAAATGAAGACCTGATAAGGGCATTAAGCTATAAGGCGAAGGCTATTAAATGAAATCTGCTTTTTGCATTTGTAGTAATGTCATGTGCAAAGGAGACTCAGTAAAGTAAATGAACCGAAGCAAACCAAGACATGAATAACTTGCTGAGGGCCCGTCAATTGTCATAAATATTCAGTCGTCTTCTCAAGCATTAAAGCATATGATACTTCAGATAGTCCTGCTCACTGCCTCCCGGCCTGAGGAAAGGGGCAGATTCTGCTAAACAGTCAGACTGAAGCACATGTAGGAATGCACCTCTGGTACCTGCGTGTGAGACGTGCATGTGTGTATATTTAACTTACTTATGGTCTGTTTCCCTCTCCAGTCCATCAGCCATTGGGATGGTTCAGACTAAACTTTGTGGCATTTACACAATCCTTTCTCTGTGCTGGTTGATGTAGAAATCATGCCTTTAGTTTGAATTCCGTAAGTGTGTGCAATTATAGACAGTTGAGATAAAACTAATCCCTGGCTTTGAGAAATAATTACTGTCAGGATACCGGAGGATACTCTCATGCAAGGAGAGGCTGAGAGGATTGGGAATGTTTAGCCTGGAGAGAAGAAGGCTCAGGGCTATCTTATCAATGCTTATAAATCCTCTATAGAAGAGTATGAAGATGTTGGAGCCAGACACTTCTCAGTGGTGCCTAGTGACAGGACAAGCGACAGCGGCACAAACTGAAACACATGAAATTTGATCTGAACATCAGAAAACACCTTTTTACTTTGAAGATTGTTGGTAGAACACTGGAACAGGTTGCCCAGGGAAGTTGTGGAGTCTTTATCCTTGGAGCTACTCAAAAGCCAGCTGGGCACAGCTCTGAGCAACCTGCTTCTGCTGATTCTGCTTTGAGCAGGGGTGGGACTAGGCAATCTCCAGAGGTCCCTGCCAACCTCAGCTATTCTGTGAACACAGGCTGGTCTCCTCAGTCAGCCTAGCTGTTATGCTCCATTTATCTTGACCACTGGGGAAATCACGTGTTGCTCCCCCATGAAGTTAGACCTAGCAAACTGGACACATGCAGAGAACATGTACTCTCCTGCAGCTTCCAGGACTGTTTGGATATCCCAGCAGAGAGCCCAAAATTCAGAACAAAATGGGAAACTTCTTAATCTGAGTATGCATTTGAACTGTAACTTAAGTTGTTTCGGGGTTGAACTGGAGTTCAAGTTATGTAGCTCATAATAGTTTAAGAGCTCAAAGTAGCACACAGGAAGAATGTTAAGAAAATACTTCAACCAGCTTCCTAATTTTTTCATTTTTGTTCTTACTAGGGACCATGTTCTGTGTATTGAGACAAATATAATTGGTACTGTGGCAAATATCCTGTCTGGCGTTTAGCAGTTCTTTAGCAAAATCTGACAACTCTGAAAAAAGTACTGTTAAGTCTCAATAAAAAAAAAAACACACAAAGGATTAAGAGTTATTGTAGTAATTTCATTGATGGACAATTGCTAAGGGGAAGAACATTAATAAGATCTAATTAACGGTAATGATAAAACCAGTGTTGGGTTTTGTTATATAAAGAACTATCAGAGAACCATGAAGAATAATAATCAGTGCTATTCAATAGAAGTGTGTTTACATATCTGAGTCTAATCAGAACTGTCTTCCTAAATTGTCCTCTTCAATATTCAGGGAGTGTTTGTTTATTCTTTCAGAGGTAAAAAAAAAAAAAAAAGAAAAGAAAAAGAAAGAAAGAAAATGGCTTTTATTTCACACAGATGGAATTAAACTTCCGATGCACCAATTAATTTTCAGTTGTTTAGGTTTCTCTTTTTGATTTTAAAGAAATGTGCAGTGCTGATTTTATTGCAGAAATAATGGCTTATGTTGGATTTAAAGTAACAGTTAAGATGACAGGCAGAAAAGTTCACAATATCTCAGCTAAGGTCCTAGTTTGAACAGTTAGACTGTGAATGTGAAATATAGCTAATCAAATGCAAACGTGTAATGTCAGTGGCATATCTGTCCTCTCACCCTTACTTGCCTGATTTAATGGGTGTATTAGAAATGTTTAGATTACAATGTAACAGATTTGTTTCATAGCCTAATAAGATTAACACCTTCCTAGAAAAGCTGCTTTTATTTTCTCCACTAACTCCTGAAGGATCAAGTTCCCATGGACATGACTGTGTCGTAGAAGTCTACCTTTGGCCGCAACCTTGTTCCCTCAAATTGCGTGAAAGTGTGTATATACACATGATGCTTCAGTCAATGCAACCTTGGTCTCATACTGAGCTTCAGATAATAAATGTCAGTATTTTGCTCCTCAGTATGGTCTTACAGTTAAGCAATATTTAAATTCTGAAGAGGAATGAGCAGCCTTTGCCCTGGAACCCATTTGTGCTCTACCAGCTCTGTTCCAACTTCTCTGCTAACTTTTTCTAGCCCACTAAGTTCTGCCATGTGCCCCACCCTCTTTCTTATTAGTCCCTCTGCTAGATTCCTCTGCTAGAACAGCCAGCTTCCCAGAAACTCCTCTTCTAATAGCTCTTGGTTCTCTGAGTTTCAGGCAATTTATACTAGTTCTCCGAAAATGCCCTTCTAAAACCTCTCTCAAATGTAGGTCTTGCAAGTTCTTGAGAGTTGTGTTTCCTGCCTTGACATAACTTGCAACTCATTTTTCTTCGTATCTTTCCATCTCCGTAACAAAACAAAAAACCCACAAAAAAAAACAGTTTCCTTCATTTAAGGCTGCCCTGGGGATTCTTCTTGGATGGTAACTCAGCTGTAGGAAGTACCTTATTCCAAGTCTTGCTCTCCTCACCAAATTTTGGAAGATTAGGTGCAAAATTACCAACTTTCACTAATTTGCAGTCAGTGCACCAGGGAATAACAGACATGTTTTATATTTATAAAATATTCAGAGCTCTCTCATTTATTTGGAACTTAAAAGATGCAGAAATTGAATCAAGAAAAGGCAAACAACTGTGTAATACTGAATTGTATTTCTGGATATCTGCTGCATATCTCAATATTTGGCAATATTTGGTTCCGTAAGAGCATTTTGCAATGGGCAAAGAGTTCCTTCTGTTTTAGCAAGCAACACAGTTTGGAGAAAGACTTTGGGGACTTTATGTGAGTCAAAATAATTCCATCTGAACCATAGCTTTCCTTACTGCAATTTATTTGCCTTCAACTCGTGAGGTTGTGTCTTACAGACTGCAACTTTTTGAGGCAACAAGTATTATTTTTTGAATGCTTGTAAAAGTGCAAATCTGCACCTGTCTCCATGGCCTCCTTGACTCAGGAATTATCCTTGTTTCCAAGTCTCCAGTGGCACTAAGCTTATCTTTTGTCACAAGGGACAGGGAAGACATATTTTTTGCTCTGTAGACTTTTTCTGTGGTATCCACAAAAGGGACAAAAACTCTTAGACCTTGAACTCCAAAATGTACTTCCTAAGGTATCTGGAGCGCCAATGACCTAAACCTTAAGGCATTATGGTAGCAAAGTTGTCTCTACTTGGTGGAACCAGGATCCAAGACCATGTGGCTGTGTCTGTAATATTAAATTAGCTGTGTCTGGAATTGTTTTTGGGGCTGGAGTCCAAATAGCATGGAATAGTTCACATCCACATTATTAAACCCTCTTGTACTCCAAATCAGGATAGGTGCAGTTTTGCAGACTATTGGGAATGTCCTCTGGTTCATGCTAGCTCCAGATTTGTTCCCCAGGAATAGTTTGGGATTTGGCTATTGTTTGGCCTGGGCCAAAACTGCAACAAGGAAAATGTAATGATGTAAATGATTGAGTCCAGGTCTAAGCCCATTTTCTTATTCATTTACTGACATAAATATAACTGATTTATTACTCTTAGTTAAGAGATTGAAGTGAATTTTGGTGGTGGGTCACCATGGAACCACAGGCTTAGTCTATTGTATAACACAGGAGGGAGAACAACACTTGTAATTAGTGGGAGTCAAGCCAGCACTCAGTCACATGACCCATCCAGGCTCTCTGCTAGATTGAGGCCCGTCAGTTTACCTGTGCTTTCACTTAACCGAAGTTGATTTCCTTTTGGTGATCTTGGATCAGATATTTGCTAGCTTCAAATGATGTCTCTGTACTGTATGCTGGATTTGGTGGTCACCGGCTTGGTTCAAAGCCAATGGGATGAACTCCTTATTCATCCAGCACCTTATTTAGACAGCATTTCCATGCAGCTTGAGGCAAATTTGCTAGTAACAGTCCTTACTTTATGGAACTGAAGCGTCACTGGACACTGCAATAGATAACAGATTTGTTTCCTTACAAAGAATATTTCTTTCGTCCCTTTTTCAGAGCCAGCAGGACACCTCTTCTACATCCTCCTTACACCAGGTTCTCACTTTTCTTGGAAATATTTACATGGGCAATAGCCAAAAAAATAGTGGGAACATGAACGGTCTAATGGGAGGGGAAAATGGGGCTCAGATTTGTGTCCAAACAAAAAGTGGCTTTGTAAAAGAAAACTCAGTCACTTGCCACTTAGGTACACAATTAAACAACTTGTGGAATGAGGGAATATCTCTCTATGGTGTCCTTGATACTAAAATCTAAAAGTGCATTCCCCTTTATAAATTATTTTCCTATTTGTTTTGTTTCTTACAGATGCTGGTTTGGAAAAGAGCCAGGGAAATATATCGACTACATATATCAAGGGCCAGTGATTCTTGTTCTTCTGGTAAGCATGTATGTGGGTGGAAGGACGCTGCTGTCTCCCACTGAGGGATAATTTGATAGGCATCTGTGATGTTCCACATCTACTTTTATGTAAAATAAAACACAAACAAGGTCAAAATCCTTCAGCTTTTTTTCTCAAGTTGCCACAGTAGCTAACACTGCAAGTCAGAATTGCAGTGATCTGGTTTTGGCTGTGTCCTTGGCCTTTATGCCATTCTTTCCTCCTCCCTCTGTAATGCTGTTTGCCTTCCTTTGTACAATGTTTTGAGATGTGGGAAGGAAAAATGTTCAAAAATAGGAGATAAATTACAATACCTGCTCGTCCACTTGAGGCTCCTGAGAACTAGGGCAATTCCGTCGTGCACATTGATTAGAAAAATGTAGTAATTATGGTAAGGAATTGCATCTCCTTGTGGTCATCTGTATCTTCTTCATCCCCATCATTGCTGTGTATTTGTGTGTTAGCTTTTCGGTTCTTAAATTTCCTTTTCAGTACCACCTACAGTTAACAGGCTGTTTATCTGTTTACCCAACACTCTGTCTCCTGTGCCAATGAACAGTAGAAGGAAAATTCATAAACCATTTTGAACCTTCAACTGAAGTGCAGTGATGCTTTCCCAGAAAATACTGGGTGTGGACGGAAAAGATCAATGCTATCAGAAAGGACAGTGCTGAAAAATCCAATTCTACTTTTCCACTCCTTTGCAGTAAAAGCCACCTAGGAAGAGGGCAGATGTCCTACAGAGAATTCACAGGGCTCGGTGCAATCCCATGTCTTAGAGAGCCAAGGCTCATATAGCTGTCCCTTATGCCCCTCCAACAGCCATGGAGAAGGTACAAATGCTCCAGAATAGGCAGCCACTGACAGTTTTTTCAAGGCTAAGAAGCCTTGCGCTCTCACCTTGTCAGTACTGTGCCTTTCATGCGATTCAGCATGAAAAAAGCTTCTCTGTTGCCTAGGAAGCCAGCTATTAAACTGAATGCTTCCAAACCTGAAATCAGGAGAGTTAATTTCTGTGTTAATTGTTAAGATGCAGCAAACAAATCATATTGTGCATAGCTGAGAAGGAAAAAAAAAGGTAGTAGGAGTCTGTTTCTATGTAAAAATTCTTTTCTTTATGTTGTAAGGAGAGAAATACAATCAGTATGATGCACACAATATAGTTGTGTGTCACCAAGGGAGCCATCCCAAAAACACAAAGACCCTCACAGTAAGTTGACTCACTGATACAGAGACTAACTCACAAACAAATCTTATTTAGACAACACAAGGCAGCAAGTTCGCAATACTTGGAGCATTTAGTTTTCACATCATCTCCTAGAAGTCTGTGAATCTGTGAATCTACCATAACCCCTTTAGTCAACAAGATCTGTAAAATCCTTGGATAACGTCTCTGGCAGATACCATAGGTAGCTTAGAGTCATGAAAATAGCTTTGTTCTCCCCAGAACGATACTTTCTATTTAAAGACCCCAAAGGGGCACAGAAAATGGAGGTGCAGTTGAAGGCTGCCTCTATATACAGGTCATTATATCTGCCTCTAATTTAGAGCAGCCTTGAGATCCCTCTAAACTAAGCCAATACTATACTGCCCTAAACTGAAATTGTGTATTGAACCTTTCTACATTGGCCCGTACTTGAGCATTAAAGCATTAATGAGAAAACAACAGTAATTGCACCATGGGGTGGAAAGCAGCTGATATATTTTAGAGAAGTAACATAAAGGCAAGCCCTTCCTTCCCTCTCCTTTCAGTTACTCCCATCAGAAAGCACTGCTGGGTGAGGAAAAGAGATCTCTGGAGCTAACAGGGTCCCAAGTCTAAAAGGCAAATTGGAAAACTCTTGTTACAATACACTCCTGATTGCTAAAATGTGTCCCGCCTCTTTTTTTTTCTTTAACTGATGGCTGAGTCTTGTGTTTATAGTTAAAATACACAACTCCACAGTGTGTTAAAAAAACTTGACAGGCTCATTTTTTTGATCCTTAGGCAAATAAAATCAAATTGTATATAATGACTCAAACATTTCTTATTACTATTGGAGTTATTGACCCTTTCAAGGGTGCCGTGAGAAACGCTGTATTATGAGCACTGAATTTTGACATCTGCCATGTACTAAGGGCAACAGAGTCAAACATCACCCCCCAGTATGTCAGTATGTGTCTGCCTTAACATAGATCATAGAACAGAATCATAGAATCATCTAGATTGGAAAAGACCTTTAAGGTCATCGAGACCAACCATCAGCCTAACATTGCTAAAACCACCACTAAACCATGCCCTAAGCACTATGTCTACACATCTTTTAAATACCTCTGGGGGTGGCAACTCAACCACTTCCTTGGGCAGCCTGTTCCATTGCTTGACAACCCTTTCGGTAAAGAAATTTTTCCTCATATCCAATCTAAACCTGCCCTGGTGCAACTTGAGGCCATTTCCTCTTGTCCTGTTGCTTGTTACTAGCAAGAAGAGGTCAACCCCCACCTGGCTACAACCTCTTTGCAGGTAGTACCCTTAAGCAGATCGGCATACCTACCTAACTTCGTGTCATCTGCAAACTTGCTGAGGGTGCACTCAATCCTCTCAACCAGGTCATTGATAAAGATATTAAAGAGAACCGGCCCCAATACTGAGCCCTGGGGAACACCACCTGTGACTGGCCACCAACTGGATTGAACTCCCACCGCTCTTTGGGCCCGGCCTCCCAGCCAGTTTTTTACCCAGTGAAGAGGACGCCCATCCAAGCCACGAGCAGTCGCTTTCTCCAGGAGAATGCTGTGGGAAACAGTGTCAAAGGCTTTAGCGAAGTCCCCGTAAACAACATCCACAGCCTTTCCCTCATCCATTAAGCAGGTCAGGTTGTCATAGAAGAGTATCAGGTTAGTCAAGCAGGATTTGACTTTCATAAGCTCATGCTGAGTAGGCCTGATCACCTGGTTATCATGCAAGTGCCGCGTGATGGCACTCAAGATGATCTGCTTCATAATGTTCTGAGGCACTGAGGTCAGACTGACAGGCCTGTCGTTCCCCAGACCCTCCTTCCAGCCCTTCTTGTGGACGGGCATCACATTTTCTAACCTCCAGTCTGCTGGGACCTCCCCGGTTAGCCAGGACTGCTGATAAATGATGGCGAGTGGCTTGGTGAGCAAATCCGCCAGCTCCCTCAGTACCCTCGGGTGGATCCCATCCGGCCCCATAGACTTGTGTGCATCTAAGTGGTGTAGCAGGTCGCTCACCATTTCCCCTTGGATTATGGGGGCTTCATTCTGCTCCCCACCCCTGTTGTCTAGCTCAGGGGACTGGCTGCTCAGGGAACAACTGGTCTTACTGTTAAAGACTGAGGCAAAGAAGGCATTAAGTACTTCAGCATTTTCCTCATCCTTGGTCTTTATGTTTCCCCCTGAATCCAAAAAGTGTGGAAAACATCCTTAGCCCTCCTTTTGTTGCTAATCTGTTAACAGAAGCATTTGAAGATGGAGACAAAGTGCTGCATTCCTCTTCCCTCCAGTGAGCAATGGGCACCAGAAAAGGAAGACACAAAAATTTCAAAAATAGTATGACTCTGTGACCTCTTTCAGTCACAGCTAATGAGTTGGAGTTGAACTAATGAAGAAATGAAATGTTCAGCTGAAGTTCATTTTTATGAAAGAACATACAGAACAATCTGTGAGAGAACTATCCCGGTGTACTGCTGGAAACATAAAGAGACATGAATGATACTAGAAGAAATTAGTTACTCCCAAAAGAGGGCTCACTCTAAATGCTAAAAGTCTAAAAACTCCATCAAATTACAGTTCCTGACTGCATGCGAGCACTCGGCCTGTTAAAATTGGTTCCACTCACTCCAGTTAGTTAAGAGCCAAGGGCCCGGTGTACAGCTCAGCTGAGTTTTGGTTACCTGGTAGACAAAGGTAGCATCATTTTGTGTTCAAGAGGCATCATTATACCAGCCAGGCAATGCCATTCCACTGCTCTTGTTGGTAAATATTCTTAGATCTAGAGGGCTAAAACCTGCTTCTAAAGATGCCAAGTCTCTTAAAAATATAGGCAGATTTTGTCTGTCAAAAATTATTTCCACTGGTTTTGGTTTTTCATTTCCTGTGCATTCAACTGTTACAGCGCAAGATAGCATAACAACAAGAAACAGGTCATGCAGAAGTTCTGAGCTTCATTGGGAAAAGCAGATTGGCCACAGATAAAGCCCTTTGATTGTGGTAGCAGTCCTCAAGTCCGTCCTTAAACCATATTATTCTCTGTTATTCTCTCAGGGTACGAAAGCCTTGAACAATGCAGTGGAGAGACTTGTTTGATTGCTTTCCTACTTGTCTTTAGAAAAAACTTGGACATTGACTTGGGGTGAAAACAGGGAAACAATTTCAGAGGCAAAGGAAATTGGATGTAAATGCTGATCCTGAATATGGGGCAAGAAACCTGTATTTTTATTGACAAGAAACGTGAGGGAGAAAATGTAGGTAATCATCCTTCTTTGTTTCATTCCTGAATGGATTTTGGCTTGAACATATCCCAGTAGAGATATAACCATCCAGTATATTGGATGCTTCGAAATTCAATTTCTGGTAGCACTAGAAAAAATAAACTCTGTTTCGTATTTTCTCTTCAGATTAGTGGGGCTTTTATTTCTGGTATCTTCCCTTAGAGTGGCATAACAAAGTTTTAATCATACATCCACCTCTGAAGGTAAAGAAGGGGCAGGGGTTGGATATACGTGCCAGGGAACTGAATTTCAGCCTGATTTTGTTAAGAGATACACATTTCTTATGTGCAATTTTAAATGTAATCACTGCCAAAGAACTGGTGAACCATGAAAACACAGCAAGATTGGAGGACGAACCTCAGAAAATAGGCACCAGAGACAGTTAACTGAGCTGGGTTTTTTCTCAGTAACTACTGTTATGAACTGACCCCAGATATGAACTGCTCTGCAATATTTCTCAGAGCTAAAATTATATTAAATTCTCAGTTTTTCAAGCAGGCAGTTCAAATATTTAGGGTTGGGTTTTTTTTTCAGACCTTACATTTAGCTTTAATAGATTTTTTCCCCTTGTGCTTGAGAACTGAGCAGTTTTCTAACCTCTGCTTTTTGGGTCTCGTTGAAAATAATTCGCCACAATCAATTAACTGCTGGCATAAGTGGGTATGTGAGCTGATAGGAAGACCTGGAGTTCACTTCTGTCTCTGCCTTCATCAGTTACTTACTTTTGAACAAGTTAGATTGCTGCTCTAGTTCTCAGTTTCCCCAGCTATAAAGCAAGCTTAATGATACTTATCTTCCTTTGTAAAATACTTTGAGATCCCTGGATGACAAGTGCTGTAGAAAAGTTAAGTGTCCTTAAGAAGATGGGCTCATCCTTATTGCAGCGTGTGATTTTGCTCAGGAGACAGCAGACACATGTACCAAAGTGGTCTTTATGATGTGCTGATCAGTAACGATGTAGCATTTTTGTGGTGGCGAGATCAAAGCTTGCCGCAGTACTCAAGGTGTGACCACATAAATGGATTTTTATAGCAGCATCCTGTTCTCTGTTTTATTTTCTTTTTTTTTTTTTTTCTCAGTTATTCCAAACAGTTTTGTTTCCTTTCTTGAGTACCACTGGGAACTGAGAGGAAGTTTTCAGGGAGCTAGCTAGTGTAATTCCTACATTTCTTTTGTGAATGAAAATACCCAGAGCTCATAACTCTTCATGTAAAGTTGATTGCTTTACTTCCCCATTGTGTTACCTTTATATTATGTGATTTCATGTGCCATGTTATTGCCTGGTCACTTAGTGTTGTGAGTCCTTATACAGCTCTTTGCAATCAACCTTTATTTTTGTTGTCCTGAGTATCTCAGTGTCACTAAAAATCTGTCATCCTGCTCTTTATTCCCTTTTATAGATCACCAAGGTCTACGTAAAACAGAACAGATCTACCAGTAGCCTCTCTCCATTGAGAAAACAAACTATATATACACATATATATTCCTACTCTTTCTTTCTTGTATTTCTATGCGTAGTGCTCTTCCCTCCAAACCTCTAACAGCCGCATTTCTATAGGAGCCTTTGGAGAAACAAATTTGAATTCCTTTCAGAACCCTGAGCAGACTATTCGCTGGATCTCCCTTGTCCCTATGCTGACTCTTTCAGAGGACTTCACAAACCGTGTAATTCTTCCCTTTTACACCTCATTTCTACAAATGCTCGTTTTTACAGTGATTGCAAATAATTTGTCCAGCTCCAGCTCACCTTCAGGTTATGGGCTATAGCAATATCTTATATATAGCAATGACTGGCTGATGTTCTGGAAGACCAGATAGATAGATAGGTAAAAAGTAATATTGATCTGAGCACGATGCAAATGGTATGGAATAAGGGGTGGAATGTCCCAGTTTGAGGTAAAACAGAACCAATTTTCTGTTCAGTAATTTTACTTTGCAGCTAAGCCCCTTCTAACTCACTGAACTCTCTGAAATTAACAGCACATTGTTCAGACACTGTTTGGTCCCAGAGAGGTAAGACCTGATTATTTGTAATTGTGCCAAGGTGTGGTATGCAGAGAGGCTCTTCCTTAAACTTTTTGCTGTAACACCCAAGGCCAGCTAAACTTGGTTATTTGCCCCGTTGGAAGGTCGGAAGCAGAAAAGCATAGGGGGGTGGCACCTGCGAGGAGGAGCAGACAGGACAAGTGGCCCAAAACTGACCAGCAGGGTATTCCATCCCATCTGCTTCGTGCTCAGTATAAAAGCTGAGGGATCAAAGGGTCAGCCCTCTTTCTTCAATGGCTGGTGTCTGAGGAGGACTCTGTCTGTTTGTCTGTCTTTGATCCCAACCTGTCCATTCCTGAACCCAGATCCGGATCCAGTTCCTGTCCATTGCTGAGTCCAGTCTGGGACTTCCCCAATGCCTGATGGTGACGTGATCGTCATCCCGGGAGCTCAATACTGTTTTTTTATATATTGTATATATTTCATTCTTTCTTTTTTATTATTTTATTATTAATATTTCATTAAAGTAGCTTAGTTCCTTCTAAATTCATAAGTTTCACTCTCTCTTTCTCTCCCTGCTCTCCTTGGGGAGCAAGGTGGGGAAGAGCATCTGATGTTCATTTCAGCGGCCAGTGCGGACCAAACCATGACACCGTATCATGGAGAAAGTTTCAGTAAATATCTGAGTTTGTTCAGTCTTTGAAAAACAAGACTGTGGAAAGGTATGGTGGGTTTTATAAGTACATCACAGAGGAGAGTGGAGGTACTTAAGCTTATTAGTATTATTAACAAAAAGGAAATTGTCATAAGTGACCATTAATATATTTAAGATAAATTAACAAGACTTCTAGCATTCATAGAAGCTTCTTTAGCTGTCTTCCAATAGAAGTAAAGGAACAGTAACAATTTATTTAATATTGCCCACTTGTGCAAAGGATGTTGCAATGCAACTGTTTAGAGTAGCTGTAGAACTTGACTCAGTAATTCTTCCCATCCCATGTCCCAGTTTATCACTGTAATGATACTGTACAGTGTTCACACATCAAATTTTTTTTCTTGAAATGTACTGTGCTCTGCTTTTGCATGATTATCCTAACAGCACATAGGCATTTACAGTTCTGAAGAGCAGAGCTGTCTTTCTGCCATCCTGTTACATTTTTTTCCAATGTGTCTTTAAAAGTATCGCAGGTAGGGGAAATAGGTTTATTAAGCAACTTAACCAATATTTATGGAATCCATTCCTTTCTGATATCATCCAGTAAATGAAGTTTGTAGAACACTCTGATCTTGATCTTCACTTCCTTTTGTGTGACTGTAACGCCTCACTCAAAATGTTCAGCCTACATTGCTAAAGTTCCTTTCTTTTGATCTTCTAAAAAAGTCAGTTTGTTCGCTCACCGTTTTATATATAGAAGCATTGCACCTGTGTGTGTATCTATATGCATTTCATTTTTGGTTTTTTTTCTGAAAAGCATTCCCTACTTCTGTGCAAACATCTTCCTTGCTGATAGAATTGCTTCTCTAAATATTTTCTTAGTTTCTGCTGACTCTCTTCACACGTATGCTTCCATTTCTGCATTATTCTGTTCAGAGACTGAGATTTTTTTATTATTATTATTGATATGTCTTTTTCATTTTCCCTTCTCCTTCCTGTCTGACTGGCTTATGTTTTTTCTCAACCACTGATTTTAATTTAGTTTTCGTATTGATTTTTTTATATTTCTTTCTTTCCACATATTCCCAGTTCTTCCACTGTTACCAAGACTGTAGTTCATGACCTGCAAACTGTTGACATCCCTGAGTTTTTCTTACAAGATTTTCGTCACAATTTTTCACTGGTTTGCAAGCATGCTGTCATAGCTACACACAGGATAAAGATAATATGCTAATTTGATTACAGTCCATCCAGAATTTATCTCCAATTCTGCAGTCATTGCTATTACTGTCTTCTTGCTGTTCACGTTTTGTAGCTGTGGAGTCAATAGTGTCAAACAAGGTGTCCAATACTATGTGCACTCCTACAATGTCTCTTTCTTTCTTGAATTTCTGATTCTGTTTGTGAACCAATAAGAAACTCATACGACCAGCAGCAGTTGACCAGAAAACTTTCTCCAAAATTCATCCTGTTAAGTCTTACTCAGAGTACTTTCCAGATAGAAAATCACATTTTATCAGCAAGTTGCTGGATGGTTCCTCTTTGGAGGAAAACTCTCTCTTGAGTCTTCTCTTGTGGTTCTTACTGTCAACACATGGCAACTTGAACCTGCCCAGCCTGGGGAACTGCCAGGTGGACTACTTACAGCGGTATGCCCATGTTTTAGGCTGTCATGTTATCTTGTTCATTTTCAATGTGCTGGTGTGATGAGCTGGTTGTCAGGGACTATCACTCCCTCCAGGCAAGAACTCTCTGTGTGCCATTGTTATTTTTGCAAGGGTATGTGTTTACTGGTGTTGCAACATGCAGTGTGTTCCTTGATTGTAAGGTGAAATAGTTGGAGTGAAGCCCTGTTGAGTCACATGTGACTAGAGACCCCACGGTAGTTGACTTGACTGGTCATTTCAGTGACCTGCAGTGTGTTTCTTTAACAAAGCTTTTTGAATACAAGATGTTTCAGGAGAGGCAGAAGGACCAGCACAGTAGTAAGAGGATCATAGATGGGGTTATGAGATTGGACAAGAGGCTGTGGACATGCTCATGCATGATGCAGGTCTCTAGTGAGGAAACGGTGTGATCCCAACTAGGATTGGAGTTGTGTTTGGACTTGGGTTTAGGTGACAGTGTGGGCAAAGACAAGGGGCTGTGTGCTGATGTGTAACACAGACATCAGGTAAAGAAGGTGTCTGTTCGTTTACCACTCTCTCCTTTCCCCACCAAAACATGACTCCATCCCGCAGTCTTCAGGATGTGGATAGTCTTGCTCTGCTTGCCTGAAGAGGTGGTCTCTCACTGCTGCTCTAGGGACTTTCTTCCACAGTCTCCCTGATCATGACCATCCACCACATTGTGCCTTGCTCTTCTTAATCAAATTTCATTATTCCTGGTCAGATAGCACTTTCCAGCACTTTGCTCTATGCCAAAAGGAGTCATTGTGGTGCCTGTGATGTTTGAAAAGGAACCTTTTGTGATAAAAGGCCCAGTCTGAGAATCGTGTCACGACAGTATGATAGAACAATTAAAATGAGGCATTAATAAAGTAACATACTATTCATCTGAGGTCAGAATGACAGTATATAATGCTACAGCTAAAATGACTACTGCGATGCCAGTTTGGGTTGCTTAATCCTGGGGTGGATTTTACCACATTGCATAAAAATACGAAGCCTAAAGAGAATAATATTTACATTTCCTGGGAGTGAAGAGGAGCAAACATTCTAGGAAACACAGAAGTACAAGCTTTCTGTGAAGCATTAAATAGGAGGCCCAGCAGAAATGAGCAAAATAAACACTAGTTGCCCATTACACTCTCAAAAGAGAAAGAGAAGAGCTTAATGACTTCCTATTTAAACTCCTGAGCTTAAGGAAAACTGCAAAGAAGCCTTCACAGTCAGCATTCCCTCTTTTGTGCATCTTGGAATATTTTGGCTATTTCATCTCGCTAAGGGAGATAAATTTCCTCTCAAATGGGATTTGGTTCTTATGGCAGAAAATTTTTATGACTGAAATCTTTTACTGAAAAGTTTTTTTTGGTTCAAAAGAGCTTCTGGGTTTGTGTGTTCAGATTATAATGGATCAGTGCCAAAACAGGTGGTCCAAATGCTTTTTGGATCACTGGTTTATAACTCCATTCTGGGCTCTGAATTTTCATCTCGGTTTAGAAATGGAAACACTAAACTTCCAAAGCCCTGGCAAGATATGAAAACTAATTCTTTCCCATCTGTAGTTGGAGAGGATCTTATTCCACCAATAATTATATTCTTAGCATATCATAAAGGAAGGTAAAAGAATAAGAAATAAGCTGGTTTATTCTGTCTTCAGGACCTCACCTTTGGATTCATTTTATCTATCAATAAATATCAAGGGAAAAATCCTTAGTTCTATTTTCCATTATGAAGCAGAAAATATGTATAAACAGATATGAATAAAAATATCAAGTGACATTAAAGATAAATAAAAAGGATGCACTGCCTGTTATCATTACTTCTCTTAAATGTCCGTTCATCAGTCTCCATTTATGGAACTGATATGTGGGTTATGTTAGAGCTGTCCAGTTCTGAGAGAAATTAATTTGTTGACACAGAGCTCCAATAATAACAAGAAACTCCTTGACAAATCATTGTGTACTTTGCTAGATACAGTACAGAGGCTCTTTTCTAGGAAAACTCACTTTGCAGTAGTAAGATCTTTCTTCCTTTGAAACGCTACTATATATATATAAGGTATAAACTCCAGAAGCTTCATCTTCTTTGCTTGTAAATCAGAATCAATCTGGTAGTCACTAGAACTGTATGGATTCTCTCCAGCTGAGAAAATAGCTCCATTTTCATTTCAAAAACTTCAGCTTTGCAGGCTGTGTGCAGCAGCCTGTTCCCTGTTTGATTCCCAGATTGTATCTTCTGTCCTGAACGAACTCAAGCTATCATCCGTATGAGCTGTGGTATCAGGCCCAGTGTGGACAAATGGACAATAACAATCCATCTGATTACATGGTGAAAACTGATCTTCAGATTAGACCCCTTTGAGTGCTACCAAAAGGTCCTACTGATATCTTTCTGAAATTGAGGGGTGTTCTTTTAGAAGAAGTCATTAAAATTGAACACACTGAAATGTCTTTCTAGTAGGCAGAACCAGAAACAAGTATTTTGGTGTTACCACATTTACATCTTTTGCCTTGGAATTTTTTGCTTGCTAAGCTCTGCCTCTGAGAGGTTATCCTATTCAAGCCTTAAAGGTCTCCCAGAGAAACCTTAATAGAGACAAAAGGGAACTCTTGATGTTGGTGCCTCAAAACATTTTTTAAGCTTTCCTATAATATAATGTCACAGTTCCTCAGTAGATAGAGCCGCATTCATTCAGTTGAAGCTCAGGTAGGGCACCCCTGAACAAGCTGAAGATCACTGGGTCATTTGTGTGGTTAACTGGTTCAAGTCCGAGCACTATTTTTCCAAAGGAATGCATTTAAAATACGTCCAATGAACCACTGTTGAAAAGTGCCTGTTTTTCTCCACTGAATATAAATAGAACCTGGGATAACCAGCTGCCTAGAAATAATCTAAAATGAAATTATGCCAATCCAACTCAGCTCCTTATGCTTCTACTCTTCTTATCCTCACTATGTGATGGAATGGCTTTATAGGCAAGGCCAAGTCACTTCAATTTTCGCTCTTAGATAACTACTCTAGAATGGGGAAGGATTAGTTATTCTTTTTCCTGAAGAAGCCTGCGGGATGAAGGCAGTAACAGGAGCTTTGTGTGTAACAAGCCAAGGGCTGCACTCGTGTCCTGTCCTGGTGCAGCAACAGCTGCGGAAAGCAGCCCTGTGAGAAAGTGGAAAACAAAGCCCTGAAAGAGCTGCTTACATTATTCATAGATTCTAAAGCCAGAAGGAGATGTGAATGATTTTTCTAACCTTACTCTGTGCATAAAAAAGGCCATGGGATTCTCCCAACTTAATGATCCTCTTTGTGTCCCAGCCATCATGTCTTGGGTGGGTATATATGACTCGTTTTTCCGGTGCCTTCCAGCCAGCCCAGGATTTTCTACTTTGCCCTGTCCCTTTTACCAGCCCTTTTAAAAAAACAAGACTCTCTGGTTTGCGGGGAAAGACAGACCAAATTTTGATGTTACTTTTTACTGCCCTCCTTCTCTTGGAACGGGTTTCTCTTTGCTTTTCAGGCAAATTTATTTTCTTTTCTAAATTTCCTCCCTCCTCCTCATAGAATCATAGAATCGTTAAAGTTGGAAGGGACCTTTAAGATCATCGAGTCCAACCATTAACCTAATCTGACAAAAAACACTTCTAAACCATGTCCCCAAGTACCATGTCTACTGTTTTTTTAAACACCTCCAGGGATGGCGAATCCACCACCTCCCTGGGCAGCCTATTCCAATGTTGGATAACCCTTTCAGTGAAAAATTTTTTCCTAATATCCAACCTAAACCTTCCCTGGCTTAACTTGAACCCATTTCCTCTCATACTATCATTTGTCACTAGGGAGAAGAGGTCAGTCCCCATCTTTCTACAACCTCCTTTCAGGTAGTTGTAGAGAGTGATAAGGTCTCCCCTCAGCCTCCTCTTCTCCAGGCTAAACAGCCCCAGTTCCCTCAGTCATTCCTCATAAGACTTGTCCCCCAGAGCCCTCACCAGCTTTGTTGCCCTTCTCTGGACAC